>MDJU01000011.1:0-139218 GCA_001721665.1 Trichoderma pleuroti
AGTTAAAGAAAATATTAATATATATATTTTCTTTTTTTTATTTAAACTTATAAAGGTTTATACTTTTTAGAATCTTAATAGTAATATTATTTTCTTAGTAAAAGATCTATAAAAAATCTATAAGGTTATTAAATAAGTTATATAATCTTAAAAGTAATAGTAATAGAATTTTTAACTTTAGTATAATCTTTAATATAATTTCTATAGCTTTTATAATCTCCTTAGTCTTTAATATAATCTCCTTAGCTACTATAGCTTTTATAATCTCTTTAACTTACTATAGTAACCCTATTATATAAATAAGCAGCTGTAATAGCCTTTTAATATATAAAGGCAGTAGTATTTCCTTAAACTTACCTTTAACTTATTAGAAGGGGATTTTATTATTAGATTTATTATTAAACTTATAGTATTATAGCTACTTTATATTATTAAAGTCTTTATTATTAAAATTATTAAAGGCATTTTTAGTAGCTGTAGCCTCTGCTGGCGCTAGTATATCTAAGGCCGCTGGCGTATTTAAGGCTACTGGCGTATATAATAAGAAGAAGTCCTAGATTTTATTAAAACCGGCGTTAATAAATAACTCTAAGAAGAGCAGCAGATTAAGAATATAATTATTAATAAAGGTATTATTATTAAGGGGAGGTATTATAATTTTTAACTTTATAATCTTTAACTTAGTTTTATATAAAGTTTTTAAGTATATAATATTCCACGGCGTTATATTATAATTTAATATAAATTAATAGGATTAGTAGTATATATATATTAATTTTAGTATAAGCATAGACCTTTACTATTTAAATAAAAAAAAACTACTATTTAAATAGGAGGACTCATCTTTAATTAGAATACATATACACTCTGTACTCTTCAGGTCTCTTTATAACGCAGAAGCTCTTAACCGCAGTATTACATCGACTCTCTCATATTGATTGGGTAGTGGGAATAGCTAGGGGGCAGCAAACCCTCCCTTATATAGTAGCACAATATAGTGATATCCCTTTTATTTACCACTTCTGTTTATAGTTGCAGTAAACGGGAGATAGATAGAATCCTTTGACATACGAGTGACATCCAAGTCAGGATAGCATTTTACTATGCTATTGCGCCGTTGAACAGAAAGTTCTCAGTGTGAGTCTGTGTTCCAAAAGAAGAGATGAAATTAGTCCATATCACAACTACTAGTAGCCCAAATAGCACAACAATATTTGTTTCGAAAGATTAGTGTTATGGATTACATTTATGCTAGTTTACATGGGGACAATGGTGGGACCGACTGGTAATCTGACAAAGACCGGCAATTTGCGGGAAAACACCGCCACGCAGCGTTTAAAAGACAAAAATAGGGACGGATTATCAGGTATCACCCCTAGAGTAACAAGTATCACCCCTCGTACCTTTAAGTACCGCCATCGCAGCTTATAGCACTACCTATTCTACTATAGAAATTACAACACGCTTTTGCATACATAAGTACAGTGGATAACGCTTATTATTAATAAAATATAACCTAAGAGCACTTCTTTATTATATAATAAGACCTTTCCGCTATAATGTATGTAATACTCTTCCGTTATATTATAATACTCTTCCGTTATAATGCAGCACCTACTCTTCCGCTATAATACGCCGCTCTAGGGCTGTATTATATAATAAAGGGCCCTGCGGTGTTATATTACAGCCGAAGATAGTACTTTACAGTACATAGCTGAATTTTACACTATTTCTTGTTTTAACTATAGTTAGTAATTAGCCCCGCTTTAGTGATACTTGTTACTCTAGGGGTGATACCTGATAATCCGTCCCCAAAAATATTCTGGATAACGTGCTGACAATGAAAGGAGTGCTACAAACCTACCATGCAGCCCATCGGAAAAGGACATGTGGTGGAAACATGTTCCTAACTTGGTTGAGCGCGAAATTGCTACTGCCCTTATTTCGTGGTTGACTCTTGAATCTACTACTAAGTATGTCTGGACATATGCTTAATCCTTAGACTTCGAGCCTTATTCTTCTCGCAAGTGCTGAGGAGAAACATATATAGTGCATGCATGCTTACAGACACCTTATTACTCCGTAGTTGCACATGATAACTCCTCGCAAGGCTGCTGTTTAGGCGCATTGCTTTTCTTGCTGTATTTACTAATCCTTTACGCAACCTTGCCTATTTGTGTATTGTAGTGGAAGACAACTCTTCACACAGTCGGTTACCAAGAATGTCCATCACTTGGAGCCCATTCAACCCCACACAGTCCATCTACACTATTTCATCATGACTATTTATCTCTCATAATGATAATAAAATACAATACCCTCTTTATATGACGAAGTTGATGCTCTGACCCATCTGTAGCTCAAAATGCCCTAGCTTGGATTGATAAAGCTTGGAAATACCATCCCCGCGTCGTGGCTTTTAGATTTGTAAGCTTATTCATCACGTCATGAGCATTTGCTTCAAAAGCTCATAATGAGGACCTGTTCGATTGTGAAAAGTAATTCGTGAACTTGATGTAATTCGAGTTTCATCATTGTTCGCATTTCTATTAAAAAGAGAGCAGGGGATTGTTATATCAGCCTATCTGATTACAGCACCATTGTAGTAGTCTTGATGCAATCGTGGTGATATACTTCAGCTAGTTGGACAAAATGCCAGCGCCTCAGCATGTATAGCACTCAGCTCTCAAACTCTGGCACCACCATTGTCCTTGATTGTTAATTTAGTTATCTAGGTTTATCACGACAAAGGCCGTTTCACTCGGCCGGACAGTATCTTTCGAAACTTCATCTCCAAGGACCCGAATTCACAATTCCCGGCTGAGAAGGGTCGTTATGCTTTATACCTCTCTCCTGGCTGCCCATGGGTTAGTGGGACCAGTTGCTCAATGCCATTTTTCATCTTTTAAAGCTACTGGGGAACGAATTATGGTTGACATTGTTCTTTAGGCCCATAGAACCATGATAGTGCGGCTCCTCAAAGGCCTCGATTCCATCATTGATGTCTACCAAGTCCACTTCCACATGGGCCCTGAGGGATGGTACTTTAGTGGCGAAGGGGGCTCACTAACAGAAGATCCCCTCCACGGATTCAAGAAGCTCAAAGAACTGTACCTCAAAGCCGATCCCAACTACACAGGTCGATACACAGTCCCTGTATTGTGGGATAAGAAGGCCGACGTCCTAGTGAACAATGAATCTTCAGAGATTATTCGTATGCTCTACTCTGAGTTCGATGAGTTCCTTCCGGAGCATCTCCGCGAGGAGAACCGCCCTGGCCATGGCCTCTATCCACCACAGCTCAGAACTGAAATCGATGAGATGAACGATTGGGTGTACAACACCGTCAACAATGGTGTTTACAAAGTCGGCTTCGCAAAATCGCAAGAATCGTATGACGAAAACATACGCCCGCTATTCGCATCCCTCGACCGCCTCGAAGAGCATCTTGGTCATGGCAAGCCCTTTCTCTTTGGAGACTTCATCACCGAGGCCGACATACGCCTGTACACAACCTTAGCACGTTTCGACGTTGCCTATCATAGCGTCTTCCAATGCAACCTGAAGTTAATTCGGCATGACTATCCTCGACTTCATGCCTGGCTTCGGAGGTTGTACTGGGACCAGGATGAAGAGGGACCACTAAGAGCCGCGTTCTATCGCACTACAGCACCAAATATCGGGCGCTATGGCGCTGGGGTATGCGGATTCTAAGTGGAAGATTGTCCAAGAGAGCCAGGGGCCTCTGGTGGTACCGGCCGGGCCATTGGTGCTGATGGAACCTTTGTAAACAAAGCATTCCCAGTTATTCTTGTCAAGATTGATGATGTATAATTCCAGGGGTACGGTCTAACACTGTAGGGTGTCGATCGGATTAAGCAAACAAAATGGTGAATAAGACCTCTATCATATGTTACCTCAAATGAACACTGACACTTACATACGAAGTTAAAATTAAAAACTACCAAATAACTTTACATTGATTCATTCCACCCAACAACTACGCCATAGACGTCCTCAAAGCCATTTAATGGCGTCTTCTAGTAGCCAATGGACCGCCTCTAATACCGTCTTCTCATCGTTTCCTGCATCCACGGATACAATGTCATACTCTTTACTGCTAGGCGGCTCATATAACTCAATCTGGCTATCAACCAATGCTTCACCCATATAATGCCCCTTGCGCTCTTGCAAACGCTTGACAAGAACCTCTCTGTCGGCCTCTAGGCTGATGAAAACAACTTTCACCTTGTGCGCATTCATATGGTGACGAATCTGGTCACGATATGCTTCTTTTAGTGCAGAGCAGCTGATGACTACTGAACCATAAGCAAGGTCGACAAGCGTATCTGTTGCGCGTTGATTGATTCGATCTAGCCACGATATGCGATCCTCATCGGTGAGGCTCACCCCGGACCGCATTTTCTCAACAGCCTGGCGAGAGTGCAATTCATCGCCTTGGATAAATGGAACATCGAGGCTTTGTGATATCTGCTTTCCGATTGTAGATTTGTCTGTTCCGCAAGGTCCGATCATGACGATTGACAATTTCTCAACGCCAGAGGGAGATGCTGATTTCTTCCATGCCCTTTCGGTTAAGTAGCCGACGAATTTTGCGACATGGTCATCCAGCAGATTGGGAACTTTGTTCAAAGCTGGCGATAAAGATCTTGCAATATCCGTGGCAAACATTTTCGACGGGCTAAATGAATCCTTATCATATTTGGAGGCAAAGAAGTCTGTCAACTTAATGGGCGGATTGGCGATTGGATCCGGATTCGACGCTCGCAATCTTTTAATCCACTCCTTTGGCTCAACTTCATCAAAGACAAGCCCGCATTTGCGTAGAGCTGGCAGAAGATCATCAGTCCAGCTAAAGACTTGAGGATTAGTGATGTTGGCGAAGATACTACCTGCAGTCGAGAGCGATATGTCAGTGACGGCATCTGCTACAACATCAACAGGTAGCCATGACGGCGTTTCATGGAGTTTTGGTAGAGCTCCTATCGTTACGGCAGTTTGCATCATCATAGGTACGGCTTCTTGAGCATTCCAGACACCGTGCTCTGTATCCCCAATGATTTGTCCGACGCGCAGCACGCGAGCCGTAACGCCGTGAGACGAGGCCTTGGCACAGATATGCTCAGCAACCGCCTTGGACTGTGCATATCCCATGCTCTGGGCCCATGCAAAGTCTGGAGAGCGTTCAGGTACCGGGATGACTGTCGCCTGTGAACATGTACTGACAGATGAACAAAAGTTCATTGTTGCTGGCGGCTGCGCGGCTTGACAGAGAGATATGAGGTGAGATACACCGGCGATATTGCCCTTTTCGAAGCTGGATAGATGCATGTTAAAGTTAACCGACCAAGCACAATGGATAACGGCAGACAATTCTTCCGCTATTGCCTCATATGTCGATGTAGAAAGGCCAAGATGCGGTTCGGCTAGATCGGAGGGTAGGACCACGATCTTGCGCCGGGAAGATAGCGATAATGAATGGTATACCCTTCTCTGTATCATCGAGCTCACAACTCGTTTATGACCATGAGATGAATCATCAGCCCGGACAAGACAGTAGATTCGGTCAATATCTGGTCGAGGGGCTAATTTTGCAACGACATGAGCCCCCAGAGAACCGGTAGCTCCCGTTACAACCTGGTACAGATAAATGTTAAGATGGGATTGGATTGAGAGTTTCACGGGTAAATGAGCTTACTATAGATGATCTGGAAGGTTTGGACATAATTGCCTTCGAATACTGCGCCACGAGTCTTTCCATCTGTTGTTCGATTGATGGCTCCTCATTCTGATCATCACCCATTCGGAGGCTGAGTAAGAAAGAGCTCAATCTATTGATTGAAGGTTGCTCGAACACGATTTGTTGTCCAAGTTTATTTCCGCCAATATCAACTGTCCTCAGGATCTCACTTCTCATTTGGATAGCTTGCAGAGAGTCCAGACCCAACACAAAAAAGTCGTCATCGTCTGTAATGGTTGTAGGTGAACCAGCAGTCTTCTGAAGCAAGCCTCTCAGAAACTGGCGAAGCTCTGAGAGGTCAAGCTGCACAAGCTCTCCAGATACAGTGTCGGCAAGATCATAGGTCTCTTCAATTTCTTGCTGAAATTGCTTATAGAAAGCCTGACGGATTATGCTCCCTTTGTCTGTCCGAGGATACGAACAATCATGTGGCAATACTCGAATCATGTTGCGCGAGATTCGAGCAAATGCATCCGCAGATTTGTTTGCCGATTCAATGACTGGCCAAACCGTATCAACAATCTCCTGATTAGTACGAGTGGCCAATCGTGCAGCTGGAATAAGCAGCATCCCAAGATGCGCTCGACCAGCACCGAATACGACGGCTTCGGTCACATTCTTGTTAGATCGTATCTTTCCCTCCATCATTACAGGATTGAATTTCTCGCCGTTCACAAGAACTATGGTATCGTCGAGTCGGGCAATGTATTTCCATGCTCGAGGAATGCTTGGATGAGGCTGGAATAGGTCTTTGGTGGCATAAGAGCCGTCCGGCTGGTTAGACTGCACCTTTGATGGCCAGCCATCCAATACAACGCATTCGTATAAGTTTGGGCCGCGTGGAACCCATTGCAAGAACTTGGACAGTTTATCACTCTCGCGCACATAATTCCACTCTTTGTCCCCCTCAGCTCGGAAAGAGGTCATCAGTTGCCCAACTTCTGTCCTACTAATGGTTAATATTGCAGTCATTGAGAATCTGATTAGGTATCGAATAGACTCACGCGCCATAATGACCAATCAAATTGACTCCATTCTCGACAAGCAGGTTTCCAAGATCATCTGGACAGGCTGAGCCACCATACATCACAACCTTTAATTCTTGAAGAACACTGATGCCTTTCTGCGTCTCTGAGAGTAGCTTGAGCGCATACGGAACACCGTAGAATATCTCAAAATTATTTGCTTTCATGATTTTGAGTAGGTAGTCTTGCGTTAATGGAAGCACAGCGTTGTAAAGATGAATCGACTTTCGACTGTGCAACGCTCTAAAGAAATTGCAAATGCCATGATTGTGAAACAACGGCAATGTAATGAATGATTTCATATTCATGCTCACGGCGTAATTTGCAAGGCATGACTTGTGAGACTGGTATATCGGCGTTGGGTTGGACGAGACGTCGCCCTTGTTCACGGGGACGCGGTACGAGTACCTCGTGGCAGAGCGTCTGGCGCGGTACGGCTTCTCGCTGCGCAGGATCGGCGGCGCATCGGACTTTGGCGTCGACCTGGTGGGCGAGTGGACGGTGCCGTCGTCGACGACCCCGGCGATCAAGGTCCTGGTGCAGTGCAAGGGCGGCATCCAGCGGGTAGGCCCGCACATGATCCGGGAGCTCGAGGGATCGTTCGCCGGGGCGCCGCCCGGGTGGAGGGGGCAGGGCGTGCTGGGCTTGCTGGTGGCGGAGAAGACGGCGACAAAGGGCGTGAGAGACGCGCTCGGCAGGGCGGGGATGCCGATGGGGTATTTCTGCTGCGAGGGGGAGCACGGGGTGGTGAGGCAGATGCTCTGGAACCAGAGGGCGGAGGACGGAGGGCTGGAGGGCGTGGATGTTGCGCTGAGGGAGGGGAGCGGAGCGGGATCGGGGCGAGGTTGTTCTCGTTAAGAATGGAGAGCCGCTGCCGTTTGTTTAAAGGCGAGCTGATGAAGTTGGGCTTCACGGGCAGCTTGCTTGCTTGTTTGTTGAAACACACACGCGATGAAGCCAGTCAGGTCAAGGCTACGCTCCCCTTTTCTTGGAATAGGGGGAAAGTGAAGACCACGTAGATTGAAGCAATACCCTCCGCTTGATGATAAGCAATCAACATTTTACACCAGCATCTCAAGAAACTACACCAAAACAAACAAGTTGATCCATTTGGTACACGGCAAAAGAAACATCAATCGTCCCACACGGCCGCCTTGGCCTTGTCCGCCAGCTCCCGCTGCCTCTCCTCCTCGGCCCTCTCCGCATCCCGCCGCTTCTTCTCCTGCTCCCGCACCGACCGCTGGTACGCCCGCTGCTCCTCCGTCTGCCGCGGCGCCTTGAGCCCCAGGCCCGCCGCAATCATGCGCCTCGCCACGGCGTCCGTCTTCTCCGGCCTCTTGGCCGGGCGTCCCCGGCCCCGCTTCCCGACGCCGACGTCGCCATTGGGCTCTGGCTCTGGCTTTGGCTTTGACTCTGGTTTTGACTCTGGCTATGGCTCTGGCTGCCGAGAGACGCCCATTCGTGAGGCGAGTCGTAGCCTAGCGGCGAGGCGGGCGTTGGCGGCGGGACGGCGGGCGTGGCGAGTGACGATGGGGTTGATGTGCCTGCTTCTGCTTCTGCGTCCTTGTCCGTGGCCTCGTCGTCTTCCTCGTCAGACACTTCCTCGTCCTCCCATGAGTCCGCCACGAGCTTCTTGGCCTTGGCCTTGCCCTTGGATGCCGCTTTGGCCGAGTCAATGGCGAGCTTTGAGATTGCCGACTCCATTTCGTCCTTGTCTTTCAATACCGAAGCCATGATGTTTTATGAGACGAGATGAGAAATGAGTTTGTATATCGGATGCGTATGACGCAAAAACGTAGCCGGGGCGTATAAGCGCAACTTTGTGCTGTGAGATGTTGCCCCGCGCGATGAGATTTGTTCTGCGCCGGCAACCCTCGCTCGAATTTGGATATTCACAAAAAATGTCGGGTCGATGTAAGAGATGGTTGGATGGATTAAATAAATTGCATGTCTTGTCTTTGTTTTGTTTTTGCTTTGGTGTTTATGGGATGAGGTGATTGAATTGTACGACTTTCCATGCAATAGAGTTGTGCTAGAGTAGATGCTCCCAACCTAAACGCCCACTTGAGGTCACGTGCTTCATCTATCTTTTATATCAGTCCTCCAATATTTCACTGTGAATACTTTCGCTGCCTTTTTTTCTATCATCACTGGCATTTATGCTGTTGCTACTCTTTATTGACATGCTGCATGTCTAATTGTGTACAGAATACATCTCCTATTGTAGACTTGAGATGTCGGGCAGCCAAGTTCAAACGCTGGCTAGCCATTCCGTTTCATTACCCTACAGTTGAATCAACTGATGTACATCTTCTGGGTTCTGCCTACGTAGACATGTCTAAATTCATTTAAAATGGTCATAACGGCTTCCGTTACTACTAGTAGCTTAGCATATACTTGGGATACTGCATAGCAAGTAATGGTGCTCTCCAAAGTTCAATATCGCTCGGCCTGTGACGAAGCCCATAAATGCACGCTTCACTCCATACACAACAACAAACTTATATCCGTGTCATCAATCAGCCTCCAAGACTCATCACCATGGCCAAAATCGGCTCAAAAGTCCAATACCATTACCATTTTCACATTCAGAGAAAATAAACTGCCATCTGCATCCAACACCCACACACATCCAACATACCCCTATTTTCCAACCCGCAACTCACATCCCATCCCATCCTCATAGCCATGTGCCATCGCCCTTCTAGTTTTTTTTCTCCCTCTTTTTTCCCAATTTTTATAACAACTGCCAAAAGGGGTATTATTTACTTATCAGTGACTCATACAGGTTCATGTCCATCTATTTCCCATTTTCAGTAACATCTCATCTCAGCTTGAAAAAAACAAAAAAAAAACTCCCACATGCCTCATAACATTTCGTAAACTAGAGAAAAAAAGAAGGAAAAGACATGTAAATCAAAGGGGGGGAAAACACCTCTATATAGCTTTTGTTTGTTTTTTTGCAATCAGTAATTTTTTTTTTACCTTCTTAAATAACGTCACCCTGTCCAGGTATATTCGTCACGTACAACTTGCTCGACATCTTGGGAACCGGCTGCGGCGGCGCCTTGTCTCTCTGCCGCTCCCGAGATCTACTCGTGAGGCGCAAAAAGTTTGGCTGCGGAGCGCCCTGTCTGTTGCTCCCCAGCGAAAACGAGGCGTCGTCCATGCTTCCCAGATCGATTCTCTCGTCGTCTGCGTCCGAAAACCCGCCCATGACCAGTTCGTCATCAGATGTAAAATCATGCGGGTAATGCGACGACGGTGCGGAAGGCGACGTAATGGATCGAGCATGGAGACCGGGGCGAGTTGGGGGCGATAGGACACGACCAACCGTGAATGCCCCCGGGGTCATGGTATTGGCAGCATGCTCCCGAGAAAAGACTACCGCGGGTCGATCAACGAATCCGTTCTGAAACGACGTGTTATTAGTCGACGCCTCGTGCAGGATTGGCAATATCTGCTCGTCGTATAGCTCTGTTCCCGTCTCATACGACTCGGGAGTAAACTCGGTAATGGTAAGAGAGGATCGTCCATCATCGTCCGTGTGAGGACTGGCAGGTTCGTCAAAGAAGTCGTCAAGGCTATCCAGCTTGGTGACCAAATCGCCTGGATGAACATCCACTCGGGCCTCGTCAGACAGCATTGTTTCCGACCGCTCCAAGGAATCAAAGTATCCGTAGGGAAAGTCTTCCGAATGGAATTCAACTTCCGCCGTGGGGGTGGGTTCCGTTGACGAGCCCTCGGTGCTTTGGCACATGTAAAAGGCGGCGTGGATATTGGCTCTGGTAGCCTCCGTCTTCCGAGCGGGAACAGGAATGGCCCATCCGGACAATTCCGGAATACCAAAGAGGCTCTGGGCGCGCTCGTACTCCTTCCGCACAGCTTTCGATGTCAAGCGAGCCATGCTCATCCTCAGATGCTGCTTATCCATGTGGCTGCCAGACATGGTCATGATGTTATCCAACACCTCGAGAGCCCCCATGCAAAACTCGGACTGCAAAAGGCGCAACAGCGGGGATATGAGATCAGAGCCGTGGACTGCAATCTCTGGGTTGCGCATGTCAATGTCTGGAATAACCAGGCAGAGGATACGCATGGTCTGAACCTTGACCCAGGAGAGCGAGTTGGTAAGCAGCCCAATCAGAAACGTAATCATCCTAAACTCCATGTGCGGCAGATAAAACTCGCGAAGTGCCCCAAACAGCTGGTTCATGAAATCCTCGGCGATTTGGAAGTGGTCGGAAATCAAGCCGTCCAGAATAAGCGCAATGCCTTCGAGACCCTGCCTATCGGATTCGGCGAGGAGTATCTTGGCCGTGTTTGATGCCTCCGGGCTGAGGCCACCGCGTTCTAATTCGTCCAGAAAACGTGGAAAGTTGGCTAGCAAAGCAAAGAACAGTCGGTTGTCATCCCCAATGAGGCCATCTCCGGGGAGCATGACGAGCTTATCCATAATGTCGAGCGTTGGCTGCCAGCAGAGCGACGATCTTAGGCCCTTGTGAAGCAAGGGCTGAAGCCCTTCAAACTGGCCCTCCCACCGGCTTGGTTGTCCATCTGCAATCAACCTCCTCACGTTGGGGGCTCTAAAGTCGACTTTGCCAATCAACTCGTCCAACATCTCTACCGCCTCGAGGAATTCACGCTCATTGATAGACTCCAGGCATGCGCATGTAGTCCAGAACAGCTGCGGGAAGGTGATGAGTTTCTCAGAGTCCAATTTGACAATGAGTGTCTTGAGAGTCGTCAGAATCTCCATCGAGAATGCTTGGATTTCTGGGTCCTCGTCTGCAATTGTGTTTGAAAGGCGGGCAAGCATATCTCCAAGCATGTACTGATCCAGGGACGTGAGGACGCATCGGAAGATTTGGAATGAGCGACATGCCAAGTGTCTAACTGGGCACGATGTAGCCCATGTCAACGACAACCTGCCCCATTGTTCTTTGATTCCCGGGAACGATACCTCAAAGGTTCTTACAACCTCATTTGTGAGATATTCCATGCTTGGGGGGACTTTGTACTCATGATCATTGACTTTGCCATTGCTGTCCTCGTAACTCCACACAACGGAACGATCATGCCGACGAACCAAATCTATTAGTTCCTCTATGGATTCCTTGTGGTGAGGATCCGTCTGCTCATCAATGCGCGACATGACCAGCTCGTGAATGAGATGCACCAACATCTCGCGAGCCTGCTCTTGGACCAACGGAGTATAGTGATCCCAAAGCACGGTGACAACATGCAGTAGAAGCGGGACGCTCTCCTGGGTAAGGTGGACGGGAGACACCATGAGATCCACGAGCAAAATTAGCGAAAGCTGACCGAGAGAAAACCCGGCCTGCTTTGTGCCCACGGGGAGAGCCTCTGCCAGATCCGCACAGTATGGCAGGCTGCTGGTGTCTGGCGGCGCCTGTGACATCTCCCTCTTTTCAATGGGGACCATGGCTTTGGGGGTGATCTGCATCAGCAGAAACTCGACGACTTTGATGCCAGGCGCGCTGTTGGACGTGGAAAGGAAAACGACAATCTGTTTAGCGTACTCGACAAAGTTCTGCTCGCGCCGCTCCAGGCACAGCTGCATGATGAAATCCAGCACGAGACGCACGTTTCCAAGATGCGGTCCAGTAGCAAGCGCTTGCCACAGGGCCTGGACTTCATTGTGCAGCGCGCCCCCTGACTTGATTGTGATTTCCAACAAGTTTGCCAAAAGCACGTAGGACTGCGCTGTAGGGCCACCATTCGGATCCAGCGTCAGTTCAATCGCCTGGATCCAGGGCAAAACAACCGCAACGACATTTCGTTGCGCTGCTGGCTGAAGGTCCTTAAAGTACAAGGTAAACTCGGAGATGACGTGAAAGGCGAGTTCCGTATACTGGTTAGCGAGTCGCTTGGAGATCTCAAACTGGGCCAGCTTGTACACAGCTTGAGTCTTATCTGAGATGCTAATGTCAAAGTCTTGGATCTTGGAGTTTCTTTGCTGCCGAGTCTCCAATATCCTCAGCACAGTTGAAGACTTTGACCTGATTTCGCTTTGATCATTTCCCAGCATAAACAGGCATAGCGCAAGAAGCTTCCAGAAGGGACAAGGGTAATCGCTGTGTTCTTGCAGCACTTCGACAGTGACCATGAAGTAGCTCTCAAGAACCTTGGGAACGTCGGCTAGGTAACAACGCGCGATGCAATGCTCCAGCAGATACGGATACTCCTTGTTGTGAACCACGAGATTCTTCAGAGCTCTCCTGCCAATGACGTTCATCTTGTCGCTGCCCGAATTGAAAATAGCCTCGATCCAGGCAAGCATGCGGCGAATATCAAACTGCAGCGTAGCGCCGCTCTCAGTCGTCAAGGTAATAGGCCCGCCACACAATGCAGACATGGCACTCAAGGCTGCAGTCCTCAGGTTGCGTTTCTCGATTTCCATGGCCGCAGTGGCCGTACCCCGTTCGCCCAAGGATTGCTGATCCATCAGGTTCTGTCGCATATTGTCTTCTCGAGCCCGGATCTCATTCTGGTTGGGAGAGAATCCACACCAGTCTTCCATGAGAGAAAATGCCGATTTACGAGATTCAAACGTCATCCAGCGAGTTGGGTCGCTCGTCCGGTTGATCCCTTCAAACAGCGACTCCATGAGTCCACAGTAATATCTTCTCAATTTTTGGAATTCCCAATCCATCTGCACCTCTCCGTCCATTAGGAATAATTTGAGGTCCTTGGCGTACGCGGTCAAGGAGTTGAGGAAGAATTCAGATTGGTAAACAATTGGATCCTTGAGGAAATGCGAAGTAAGTTTAAGAACGTGTGTAATCTCTGTTCTCAGGAGATCCATTTTGCGATTTCTGCGAGGGCTACTGTTTGTTCGTTGGTGGATTCTCGCACGAGCATCGTCGTTGCAACGAGATACCTGGCCTTGGAGTTCCTCTAGCAAGGTCTGATATATGTGGATATTGATCGATCCCATGGCAACGACAACGGCATCCCGTACAGATGCTGATGTGGCAGACAAGAGAGGGATCAGGTATTTGAAAAGAGTCCTTGCCGTTACGATTTTATCAGCCGAAGCGGGCTTGGAGGACTTGCGCGTGTGCTGAATGGCATCTTTGGGGATGCTCTGCGGCACGCTCCCCGGATCTGCCAGAGTGGTACATGCAAAGATGAGATACAGCTTCCACTGCTCCACTATCGACTCCGGCTGCGTAGTGGGCGATCGGGGCATGGGACGGTTGTTGTGAATGCCCTCGCCGGTGTGATATGGGCCTCTTGTAGGTTCAGACAGATAGACGATGGGCTTGTACATCTGAAGCACGCGGTTGCAGATGAGATCTCGGCAGATTGTGACGGCAAATGGGCATTTTTCAAAGGCAATCCGCATCAAGTTGGGGAATATCTTGAACCACAGTGTCGTGTCGTAGCTCACCTCACTGGTACAGAGCTCGACGAGGGCGCCTTTGCCATTGCCATTCTGCAGGCCCCGTTGGAGTCTGCTACGCTCAGCGACGGATAGGTGTTCGTCGTCAAAGTTCATCACTTGTGACGAGTCATTCTCAAGAACGTTGATTAACCTCAACGAGTCCTTTTCTTCCGACGTGTCTTTCCCAAGAGCCTTGTCAAACTCGGTGATGAGACGGAGGACCGTAATGGAAAAGTATCGAACGCGACGTGACTGGGAACAAAGGAAGAATAATCCATGCGCCTCAGCCTGGTCAACTTCGGCCCAAATGCCAGACAAGCCCAACTCCAGGGCCCGGTCACCGGGCCCGTTGGCCTCGGACTCGCCCGCCGCAGCGGCGTCTCTGGTCTTTTGTCTAATCTCTTCTATCCATATTTTCAAGAGTTCGACATAGAGCCGTAGCGTGTTCTCGATATGATTAGCCCCAAGCATTCCGCCGTCAGACATGGTCGAGTACCGGTCATCAAAATTAAAGATGAAGCGGGCGAATCCCATGGTGACCTGCTGCGCGTGGGACTGGCGAGCAATTGCCTTGAGGGAGTTTGCAGAAGATTCCGCAATGTTGTATTGGACATGGGCAGTGCCTGTGCATAAAAGATTGATTAGGGAATTGAAGGGTATGTCGACAGAGAGGCAGCGGGGGAGCGCTTGAACGGCAACATGCAGCAGCTCGTAAAACGCCTGCTTTTGGTCTGCCGCAGTTTGATGCTCATCCCTCCGAGAAAAGGTAAAGGACTCTGTAATTGGCGTCTTGGGTCCAGGGCTGCCAAACTTTTCGTCCAGCGCGGCCTGGCCACCAAATGTGTTATCGCACACAATGGTGATTTTTCCAAGAATTTCGCAAAACTTGAGGTAGTACTCTCGGACACCATCCGTCAGTACGTGCGTGAGGACGGGACGCGAAACGTGGCTTTCTCGTATTGTCGAAGTATTCGATACAGAGATGGAAGCGCTGCGAGGCGGTGCTAACATGGGTGATGCTGGGAATCGTTCTGCGATTGCTGCCATCCCCGAGTCGTACAACTGGGGAAATGGCGGCCTGCCTTGCTCCCCCTTTTCCAAATCTGACATGATGCACAAGAAGGCTCTGATGCCAACTACAATTCTGTCCGGGTCCAGCTGCTCAACTCTCAGCTCTTTATTAGCAATGAAAAGCTCCGCATTGATGAGAGGAAAGATGATGGTGCGGAAGCAGAACTCGGGGTATTTGAACCCAATGATGCGAATTATCTGAATCAGGGGCTCCGTGATGGTGGCATCAGATGCAACGACGCCGCGCTTGGAGGGTGGAAGCACCAGCTTGATAACATCATCCAGCTTCCGTGCCACGCTTTGAAAGGTATCGTTGGTACGATAGAGGTAAGTCCACATCAAGCGGGAGATGACTTGTAGGCACAGCGGCTTCATCAGTCGGTCCTTTATCTTCGTCTGCAGAGGTAGGACCAGCTGTAGCCACTGAGCTCCAAAGTTATCTGGCGAAGAAACACAAAGCATCGTGGCTGTGAGCGGGAATGCGACGGCCCAATGTCGCGGCTTTGTAAACATTTGTGCCAGCCGTGGCCCAATAGCTGCCACAACCTCCATCCACCTTGGATGCATCAGGTGGCTGTTGCTCGCCTTGGAAGCAATCCCAAGGAGCAACAGGTCGATAATCTGGCAAAAGGCTGTTTTCATTCTTTGGCCATGAGATCTATTGAAAAGGCGGCCCAGAGAGACGAGGAAATCGCACGATTGTTCCCAGGCATCTTCAGGTGAGATTTTGATGCGAAGGTGTTTCATACCCCCCAGAACAAGGTCCATCTTTCCCTCATTGGCATCCACACGACCGGACAAGGAGGTGGGACTCTTGGCCACACGCTCACTTAGGGAATTGTCGAGATCTTCAATGAACCTTCTAGTGACGCCGGCAAAGTTGATGTCGCTCATATGGCCAAGAAGAAGTGCAAAAAGGTTCCAATTGGCCATCTTCAAGGGCGAGGCCAGCAGCTGTTCGCTATCGGCAATCTTGAGCTGACCAAAGATGATGCTCTCGAGCTTGTCTTCCACTTCTGGGGTAATGGCCGCCAGGCTGCTCTGGCATATGACCTCGAGCAAGACGCGGCAGAGGATATAGATGGAGACAGTCGAGCGGCGCTCTTGCTGGGCTACAAACTCTTGCTTTGAAGCCAGCATCCCGCCTCCGGAGAGGCCACTGTCGGACCCATTAGAGATGACGGGTCCAATTGGGACGGGTTCGGTGTTTCTGCGCAGCATAGTTGACAGGGGCTGACCCCCTCGCAATTGTTGCAGCTGCGTCCTCGCCTCGTTGGCAGCATCGCTTTTACTCTTCCTCCAGAGCATCATTGAGTCTATCAAGTTCTTGGGCTTGGGGCTCGCGATATGGCCAAGGGCAACAATGAGTTGGTCAAAGGCCGGGTCCACGCCAGGGCCGCATATCTTGTCAATCTGAGGCTCGGGGTCAAACGGAGTGGTTATACATTCGTTGAGCTTCTCTTCCGCTTGGGCAATAAACTGTTCCAGGTGCATTAGCACATCATGTCACATTGTCATGCCTGGTTCGGCTCGTCTCACCGATGTAAACAGCACATGCAGCGCATATTCGCCCACAGTCTTCTGCTCGTCTCGATGGTGGCGGGACGAGCGTGATGGATGGTCACGCCTCGACTTGCTATGCATTCTCTCTGCTCTTCGCGAAGGGCCGTCCCTGGAGGGGTAACAGCGTTGCCCGAAGGCGATCGCTTCATCGGATAGGTTCCATCGCTGGGGTTTGCCGGCTGCCCAGTCGGTGTAGCAACAGGCCTGGGAGGCGCAGTATCTCCTTCCAAGCGTGCTAGGGCCGTCTGTAAATCCACACGGTCAAGGCCCAAGCCAGCAGCCGCAATCATCTGGGGGCTGAGCGGGTTGGACGAAGAGCTCGCGCCGCTGCCATTTCTCGAGTGCTGGATGCCGTGGACGATGGACGTCTGGCGATGATGGCCATACGTAGCCTTGGCCGAGCTAAGAGGCGGATCACCGACATTGGACCGCGGGGGAGGCCCGAGAGTTCGCGGCGACGTCAAGGGCAAAGGTAGAGGAGTCGTCTTTTCGGCCGGGTCTGGAGGATGGCGCAAGGCCGGGTCTAGGGCCGGAGGGGGAGGGCGATATGTCTGATCCCAGTCGGATTCCTCATCGAGCCTCGCCGCAGGCCTCGGGAACTTGGCGGGCTCGTGGGCATTGTCCGGCGCCGATTGCGATGGCACTGGGCGCGTTCAATCTGTCAGCAGCTAGACTTGACGAAAAAAAAAACGAGGCTTTTGGGGCGCCCGTCGAGACACCAGCAACGCCATTTGATACAGTATTGTATCAATCAGTCAATCATCAATCAACCAACCAACCAACCAACCAAACCGGGGATTGCTAGTCAGGGTGAGAGGCAGAGGCAGAGGCAGAAGGAAATCTCGCTCTACTTACCCATCTCGAATCGGACCGCAGCCCAATCCCATCATCTGCCTACGGTAGCATGCGCTGTTCCAACGATGACGCCAAACAGCAAGTCTTGGAGCTATCAGCCAGTACGATGACACGGCTGCAGCCGGGAAGCACAGAGCAGGGAAACACAGCAGGATAGTCAATTTAGCCTGGCTCCCCGTTACGCTGTCCGAGCGAGACTAATTCCTTATAGGGCCCGGCTTGGGCTCTTTTGCTTCTTTTTTCCCCAGCCGCCTGGGCTTAGAAGGTGTCTTGCGAGAGCTGCAAGGGCATTTGGCCGGTCCTATCAGCGGCGGGCATGATAAAGGGAGGGGCAGCCGGCGGGCAGACGATTGGCCGCGGATTAAGGGTCCTCCGGGATGCGAAGCTAGGTCGAAATCTGAATAGCATTGTCCGTCTCCTTGCGTTGTCTTTTTTTTTTCTTCTTTTTCTCTACTTCTCCCTTACCTTTCCCTCTGAGCCTTTTCTTTCTTTTTGTGGAGATGGCTTGGACCGGTGTCAGTTGGATTCATGTAAGGGAGAAGTGAGAAAATGCGGAGAGCTCCAGGGTAGCGCCTTGGCTGATGTTTGGGACGGACGCCACGGCCACGCGGAAGAAAGCATCGCCAAAATTTATATATGCATGTGATCTCTCTTTGGTGGTTGGGAGGAGGAAAAGGAAAAAGCAACGATAAAAATACGGAGGGAGGGCGAGTCCCCGCATCTGCTCTCCTGTTCGAGAGCTGCAGGGTCAGGTCAACTCGAAGCACAGTTGCCGCGGATTTCTAGCTCGATGCCGGACTGATAGACATTGACGACACGGCCCCCAAGATGCGGCTTGTTAGTACTAGAGCCCAAATAGCGTCGGTGGCGCGTGCTCTCCAGCAAACAGCCAAGGCGCCGGCACTTGAATTTCCTGGGGAATCGGAATCGGTAAAGAAACGGCGGCGGGGGACTATAGATCTCCTTACCCGTGATATCCCCAGCTTCTTGATCTATTGTTTGCCTATGCGCGGGATATTTGGACGTCCATTTCGTCACGGATACATAGTTCGGAAGAGGTTCCGATGGCGGATTGCAGCTCGCAAGCCTCGCCTCCGCGGACATCCCGAATACGCGGCGACCGAGACCGAAACCCCCTCAGGAGAAGACGTGCAAGGCCAAGGGCGCTCATTTCCGGTATACTGCGAATATGCGATGGCAAGGCTACCACAGTGTGCCATGGCAGATGCAGTCCGGAGGGTTCCGCGGTTGTATGAACACTTGTCCTGCTATCAATCGTGTACGAGGAGGCGAGCATGGGGGCCAAGGGCCAAGCACATTGCAGCTGGAAGACGAAAAGGATCTTGGGCGTGTGGTGATCAGTTATCTGCAACCAGGTCTAGTCATGGCTGACTACTCATGCACGAGAGCATAAAGTGTAACCCTTCTTGCCATCATATCCACCACCGCATGGCTCAATGATAGTAGTTGTTGTATTGCTTCCATCAATTTCCATCACCGTAGCTCTCCTCATTCCGGCTGGGTCCCTTCTTCCTTTTTATACCCGGGCCAGGATACCGATGCCCGTCAAGGTCTAGTATGCTTATTAGGCAATGTAGATTGCTGCAGCAGCCTTGCTGATGTAGTATTTAGAAGGACGCATCAGACATACCTTATGTGTTGCTCGTACGAGTAGAGTAGCTCGTACGAGCTGCTGCTGCGTATTGTCTTAGGTACCCGCATGGTACCTGGTTGTCCGCTAGAACCACAGGTCCTGGCCCCGTACCTTGGCGGTGCCGCCAGTTGATCCGACACCGCGGCGACGTCTCGGACTCCATACCCCGTATTCGGGTTTTCCACATCAAGGAATCAGTGGTCTCAGACCATTCGCCCCGCTAGGAGCATGCCGGGTGCGAAATTGGGATGCGGCCAGTGCAAGAGAGAGTGTCTTGGCCGTTGGGAAAATGTCTCATGGGCTAGTTGACCAAAGCAAGCTTGAGCGAGATCGGGTTACGAGTATTGGGGTTTCTTCTTCCTTTCTCTCAAAGTCGGTGGTTGTTATGTTAGGCAGTAGGACTAGCAGATAGCCTCAACTTGTTGCCGAGTTTTCTCCACGGGGTAGAGCTGGCTATCACTGATGTTACTATACTCATCTACAATGTTATATACACCGTTGGTTGTTACATCTCCTCTGAGCCGTTCAACGCCACATGTAATACCTTGTTCCAAGCTGTGCTGCTCACCGATACCTTAGTACTTACAACGTGGCCTCTTACATGTCACCAACGTGGGCAGTGAGTCTCTGATAGGATGCAATCTCGATGGGATTGGCACAGGTAGCCTTGCTAGTAAGCGGAACGCCATGCACGGACCCAGACAGCCTTGTACACGGAATGGCTTGATTGAAGCCGCGACTTTCACTCTCTCGCACCGTGAAGATGGAATTTGCACGCGGGCTGCACCACTACTCCGTAGTCCGTCGCTGGGGGGCGGAGCCGGCACTGGCACGGAATTCCTCAGATTTACACGTACTCGTACACGGAAAGTAAGGGTAAGCTGAGGTTATTGAGCAGTGCCATGCCTGGCCATAATCCCGAGCTCGAATCATGTGAATAAGAGGCCGTTCCCCCCCTCCAAGTTGAACCAAACTTGACCAGGCCGTTTTTTAATCTTCTTCTTCCTTTCCTTTTCGATTTCCTCCTTTCCCGTCTTCCTGCCCCGGGGCTGTGAAAAACATCGGGCTGACTTTTGCCCGCAAGCAAAGTAGGGCGATACCAAGCACACGTTAGCATAAGCTGTGGCTTCTCACCCGCCAAGTTCCGTTATCTGGCTGGCGCTGGCTTGATTGATTCTTTTTTTTTTCTATTCCGCGCCACGGCCCACCCTCTCGACCGACCCCTCCCCCGTCCAATTATTCCGGACTAGGCCGCGCAAAACCGCCATCCAGATCCAGCCTTAAATTGACAGAGGCCAACACTCTTGTTGCTGCAAGGGGGACCGACCGCGCGACTCTCGAGCACTTGGTTTCTTTGCTTGCCTTGTTTCGCTCTGCTGATTCGCGGGCATCGCTTGATTTGACCGAGAGAAGACAAGAGGCGGAGCATCGTCTGTCTGTTGCTGCTGCAACCCCGCCACCATGGCGGAACTGGACACGTTGGACATCTTGGTCCTGGGTGCCATTCTGCTGGGCACCTTTGCCTACCTGACAAAGGGCACGCTCTGGGCCAAGCAGAAGGATCCCTATGCCAACTCGGCCTATCTCAACGGCAATGCCGCCAAGGCGGGCAAGACGCGCAACTTTGTCGAGAAGATGGAGGAGTCTGGCAAGAACTGCATCATCTTCTATGGCTCGCAGACCGGCACCGCTGAGGACTACGCCTCTCGCCTTGCCAAGGAGGGCAAGAGCCGCTTCGGCCTCGAGACCATGGTCGCTGACCTAGAAGAGTACGACTTCGACGCCATGGATACGCTGCCCTCGGACAAGATCGCCTTCTTCGTCATGGCCACCTACGGCGAGGGCGAGCCCACTGATAACGCCGTCGAGTTCTACGAGTTCATCAACGGAGACGACGTCGCCTTCTCCCAGGGCGGCGAAGACGCTCCTCTCGACAGCTTCCACTACGTCGCTTTCGGTCTCGGTAACAACACCTACGAACACTACAACTCCATGGTGAGGGATGTCGACAGGCTCCTGACCAAGTATGGCGCTCACCGCATTGGCAACACCGGCGAGGGTGACGATGGCGCTGGCACCATGGAAGAGGACTTTTTGGCTTGGAAGGAACCCATGTGGGCCGCTTTGGCTGCTCACATGGGCCTGGAAGAGCGCGAGGCCGTCTACGAACCCGTCTTTGGCATTACTGAACGTGAGGGCCTGACTCCCCAGTCGCCCGAAGTCTACCTCGGCGAGCCCAACAAGATGCACCTTGAAGGCGCCTCCAAGGGCCCCTTCAACGCTCACAACCCGTACATTGCCCCCATTGCCGAATCCTACGAACTCTTCAAGGTCAAGGACAGGAACTGCATCCACCTTGAGATTGACATCAGCGGCTCCACCCTCTCGTACACTACCGGTGACCACATTGCCATCTGGCCTACCAACGCTGGCGACGAGGTTGACCGATTCCTGCGCGTTACTGGGCTTACCGACAAGCGTGAGCAAGTCATCTCCGTCAAGGCTCTCGAGCCCACTGCCAAGGTTCCCTTCCCGACCCCGACCACTTACGATGCCATTGTCCGCTACCACTTGGAAATCGGTGCTCCCGTCTCCCGTCAATTCGTCTCCACTCTGGCTGCTTTTGCTCCCAACGAGGAGATCAAGACCGAGATGACCAAGCTGGGCAGCGACAAGGACTACTTCCATGAAAAGACTGGTTCTCAGCTCTTCAACATTGCTCGCTTATTGGAACACGTCAGCAACGGAGAGATCTGGGACAAGATCCCCTTCTCTGCCTTCATCGAAGGCTTGACCAAGCTGCAGCCCCGCTACTACTCCATCTCGTCCTCTTCCCACGTTCAGCCCAAGAAGATTTCCGTCACCGCCGTCGTCGAGTCGACCATGGTTGTCGGCCGAAAGGACCCCTTCCGCGGCGTCGCCACCAACTACCTGCTGGCCTTGAAGCAGAAGCAAAATGGAGATGCCGACCCTTCGCCTTTTGGTTTGACCTACGAGCTCCACGGTCCCCGCAACAAGTACGATGGTATTCACGTCCCGGTTCACGTCCGCCACTCCAACTTCAAGCTGCCGTCCGACCCTGCCAAGCCTATCATCATGATTGGCCCTGGAACCGGTGTTGCTCCTTTCCGTGGTTTCATCCAGGAGCGAGCTCAGCAGGCACGCGAAGGTATCAATGTTGGTCGCACCATTCTGTTTTTCGGCTGCCGCAAGAGCACTGAGGATTTCATGTACGAATCTGAATTCGAGGTATGTTTCTCCCCTTGTTTCCATTTTTTGATTCTCACCGACTCATCATTTTTGCCATGTGTAGGAATACAAGAATGCCCTTGGCGACAAGTTCGAACTGGTCACTGCCTTTTCTCGAGAATCTTCCAAAAAGGTATACGTTCAGCACAGACTCAAGGAGCGGTCCGCCGAGATCAGCGACCTGCTCTCTCAAAAGGCCTTCTTCTACGTCTGCGGTGACGCTGCCAACATGGCCCGTGAAGTCAACACTGTTCTGGCTCAAATCATTGCCGAGGGCCGTGGCGTCTCAGAGTCCAAGGCAGAGGAGATTGTCAAGAACATGAGGGCAGCAAATCAGTACCAGGTATGTCTCATCCCCCACCGTCACCTAAAAAGCCCAACCAAGGAACAAACGCCAACTAATACATTGTTAACAGGAGGATGTTTGGTCATAAAAAAATGCATCTAGCACAAAATGATTTACATTTTTTTTTCTCGAGGGCAATTGTACGGGAACTAAGACCCCCCTATCACTCGAAAAAAAAAAACAATTTTGCATAAATACCTGTCGGGAAAGGGGGCCGGAGTCATTTCGACTGCGAAGCACATCGCCGGCGTTTGTTTATGAAGCCATGCACAACATCTGACAATTGCTCTTAGACGGATCCGTAATACCTAGGCATCGGATCTAGAGGTTATATCAGGAAAGGGCCGGGCCCGTTTCCGCACCGAGGTTTTTTTTCTTATTTTACAGACCTTGGTAATTTTTTCGTTGTTGTGCGGGAATGGGTAGGCCGGCCGGTAAATAGAGATGGATGGGCTTGGATATGTATGGTTTTGGTGGTGGAAAAAAACATGTGCAGGCTGGGATTGTTCTGAGAATATCACTACACATTTTTGACATAATTCTTCTTATGCCCTGTGCATCGCCGTTGATAGCATGTATTAAAATCTACTAAAATACAAAAGTTTCACTTGGGATAATTGTCTCGAATAGGGTCCATGTCTCAACCCGGCCCATTATCGCCACTTAGTCAGCCGCTTCACGACAGATACTAAGACGGAGATAATGACAGGTCATGGTTTTGGGTCTTGAGAGGCACCCCCAGGAGTCTTGGTCGTAGTATGTTTGTGGCGCTCGTGACCCTTGACAGTGAAATTAATTTTTTGGTATCAGAAGAGAAGAAAAAGCAATTATGAAGCTACCGTGGTTGGTGCTTTACGGAGCAAAGGCATCTTGGATTGGCTGTTAGTTGGCCAGGGAGACAAGCGGAATTGCACCATCCTCCTTGCTTTCTTGCCAGTCGCCCCCGAGGCAAAAAAAATATCCATCTCTGGTGTGAAAGATTGATAGTTTGAACGCCGTGCATGAGAGATCGTCTCTTATCCGGAGGCGGTAGGAAGAGAGCGCTCGTCAGTTGCCTTGGGAGATGCTCTACCAAAACCAGATCTATATAGCTGGTATCCGCTCTTCATCGTGTGAGATATTCAAACCAAGAAAGCGTAGCATAGTCAGTACACTTGTGGAGGGCAATGGCCAAAGGGTCCTGAACAAGCACCATAAAAAGCAACATTCCGCAGTCTCGGTCCAAGCACAGGATCGGCTGCCAGACAAACAACATGTCTTAGTTAAATGGACCTCGAGAGCCATCCGAATCTTATTCCCAACTAGTCACTCGCGGGTTGACACAAATTTCAACCACCTTCCCGCCTGCCCCGTGCTCCTTGCTGGGGTTGATAGGCACAATGCTTCGGACGAGTGGATTCAGGACCCTTTGGCGGCCTTTGTACGGAGTACCGTCTGGGGGCTGCGTCCCGTCCAAGTATGGATCTGGTCTCATCAAGGCCAGAAATCCGGTTGGCCGACGTACCTTGGCTCTGGGAATAGTGAACCACGGCCATCTGTGCGCATGTCTGACAGCGAGGGGGTAAAAAAAGGAAAGAAAGACTGTTGTTGCTGGGCGCCATCGATGGCAGAGGGACGCACTCTGTTGGGATACTTACACCTCTTGTCGTAGTAATGCAATGTTGCATCCACCCTATTACTCAGGTAACCCCATCGCTCTTATAAGAGGTGCGCATCCCAGGACGCAACGTGATAGTGGTTGTGCCTGTCAAAGTATTCCATGATCATTCTGTTCCCATATTGCATGACCCTTATAGGCTCGACCGTATCTTTGTCGCCTCTAGTCCGCCCAGTATCTGTCGCAGTGTTTTATGCCTTGATCGTTCGCGTGTCTCTGCTAGATTTTCGAATTTGGTAATGCATGTTTGGCTCAATATTGTTCAGTTGGTTCCACAGATGAACAGTGCCTTCTAGGGACGTTCGAGCAACCTTGTTGGTTCAAAGCGAGCGTGTGGGTGTCGACAAAGGCGGAAGATACCGTCGGTTCGAATAGAACATCAATTGTCCTTTACTGCATCGCTGTTAGAGACGAAGGCAAATCTAGAAGGGATTTGTCCGGTATTGGGAGGAGAAGACGCCTATGCCCAAAGCTCGTTGGAGCATACAGGATAACGCTTGTGGTGAGATTGAAGAAACAAATCTGCTAGGCCACCGCCGAGAATTAATCGTCAATATAGGTACAGCCAGCATCGGCCTTGTCCTTGCAGAGGCAGAGAAACAAATCTTTTTGCAATAAAGGGGATCAGGACTAACCTCTCAATCCTGCATATCCATCCATACCTGTATCCTTCTATCAGCATTCATTGGTTACCGCATCAACGAACCGAGCTGAATCATCTGCACTGGCGGCGAACAGGACAGGCACCTGGCAGCAGCAAGCCAAGCCAGCTGGCAGTTGTTCAGCCCAGCCTGCCAAATCAGCACCGCGAGTATTTCGTCATCTCTCGCTTCCCTTCGCCTTGTTGTCATTTCTTCCTCCCTCACACGCGTCTCGCCTGGCTCGGTGGTAATTCCAGACTTCAATTTCTCGGCCATCACGCCTGCACCAGCGCCAGCGTCGGCTCCCCGACATAGCTTATCACAACGACTCCTTCCTTCTCTTGCGAGAATACATCTTGTTGCAGCTTCCTCTTCTGCAGGGCTTAGGTAAGGCTCTCGTCTACGCCTCCGCCTACTTCTCTGGCTCTCTCTCTTCTTCTTCTTCCTCTCTCTTCTTCCTTTTCCCTTCTCCTCACAGCATCACATCCCACACATCCTCGTCACTCTCTTGCAGCTTTCTGCCTCGACCGAATCTCTTCGAGACTTCATCTTGCTTGATAGCTTGTTCTATCTTAATTACTCTCGCTTCATCTCAATCTTGTCTTGGTAGCACCATTTGCCTTTGGCCCTCGAGCTTCATTGTCTGCAACACCACGTAACCCCAAGACTGGGTAAGGTGAGCACGTCTTTTGATAGTCGTTCTCTCACCCAGCCTTCTGCTTCTCTTTGCATTTGTCTCCATTTGCCTGGCCGCGTCTTCATCTCTCGAGCCGTCCATCTACAGGCTGGTAGATGGATTCCCCCTTCCTTTGCTCTTCTGCGAAGAAGTCATTCTCCATTTGTCCTCTGCGTATTTTCTTCTCTCTTTTCCCGGCTCTTCGCTAGGCTGCCTGATATTCGTATTTCATCACCTCCAGTCGGCTTTGCACACAAAGACCACTTCAGCACCGCTACTCTTTGTTCTGATGACATTTCTAACTGATGAGCTGATTCCAGATTTTCGTCGTACTGTCGAATCATTTGTCATTTCTTCGATCACCATCGTGACCGATCTGCTGTTCTTTGGGTAAGTTGCCTTTTTTCCAACTCCACCCCTTGAACCAATACCACCCAGCCAACCTTCTGGCTTGCCTTCCACTCCTCTCGACTCGGGTTTGGTGCCTTGAATCACGAGCCACTTGTCATCTGCCATCTTTGCCACAAAAACACTCTACGTCACCGCAAATCACTGACCGCGACAATGACAGGCAAACACATGTCTTACCATCTTCACACTGTTGCCGAATCCAAAATGGAAGCCAACGGCGGCGTTGCTAATCCTTATTACACCGGTCGAGCCGCTCATGCTGCTGCTGATCCCGGCAGCCTTATTAATCACTTCAATGGATTGACTCTCGGCAGCTTGAGCATGCCCAGCAATGCCGCTCCTGTTCCCATGGGACCAGGTCATGCGTTCATGGTCAACTCGGACAGCCAGTTCGTCCTCACACCTGTGCCAACTGCCCAGCCAATGGGCCTTGGTCACTCTAATGAGAACCCTTATCTCAATTATCCGGGTGCTGCAGGCGGATATGGTGCTTCCTATGTTGGCCTCTCGATGCCTCTTATGCCCTTTACCCCTGGCCGTCCAGGCACGGCTCAGCCTCGTGCTGATCGTGGTCATTCCGACGTCCCAGGGCTTGAGAATCGTCGCGGTTCTTACTCTACGACGGAGTCTGCTCCTGCCACCCCCTACTACGGCGGCGCCTTCTCCATTGTCCGCGATTACCCCCCTCGTGTTGCCAGCCTTGATCGGTCTTCATACACGACCCCGTCTCCTAATGCTACAGGTCTTGCGCCCATTGACACCACGAAGCCGATTCCCATGGTCATTTCGGATCGCACCATTGATGAGCTTCTCAAGAAAGATCCGGCCATTCCCAAGGCGGTCCCAGCTGTCTTCACTCCTCCAGGCCAGATGAAGACTCTTGAACAGAGCTTGGAGAATCGCATTCCAGGCAACCGCAACGTCTACATTCGTGGTCTTCATCCCACTACCGATGACGAGCTGCTCTACCATTTTACTTCTCGCTTTGGTGCTGTTGAGACGTCCAAGGCCATCATCGACACTAACACTGGAGCTTGTAAGGGGTAAGCTCTGCTCGTCCCAACACACTCCATTCTCTACTTGATGCTGACTGGCCATAGATTTGGTTTCGCCAAGTTCTACGATGTTCGTGACTCTGAACTCTGCATTCGGGCCTTCCACCGCCTCGGCTACGAGATCGGCTTTGCCCGGGTACGATTCAACCTCTTTTCCTCTCTTCCAACTCTTTCAAACTAACAACTTCTAGGAGTCGTTCAATTCTCGGCTCAAGGCTGAGGGTGATGAGGGCTCAACTAACCTCTACATCTCCAACCTGCCCAAGAGCCTGAACGAGATGGTACGTTGACTTGCATGACTTTTTCTCTCGCAGCTTGCGTGGCTGACACTGACCTAGGAACTCGCCACCATCTTCCTTGGATACCACATCCAGTCCAGCAAGATCCTTCGTGATAGCATGGGAAACAGCCGTGGAGTCGGCTTTGCTCGGTAGGTTTCTTGAAGTCGTCACGATTTCCTTTCCCTCCTGACACAGGTTAGATTTGACTCTCGCGACATCTGCGACGAGATCGTTCGAAAGTTCAACGGCATCGGCATTGGCGAAGAAGGTCTTCCAATGAACATTCGCTATGCCGATACTCCAGCTCAGAAAGAGCTCAAGCGAGTGACCGCTGAACGTCGCCAGTTCCGCACCAACGAGTACAACATTGGCGCCTACGGCACTCCGCTTGTTGGCATCAACCCTGCCATGTACAACCAGCAAGCCCACTGGCGACGCAATCTACCCCAGAGCCGAAGGTTTGATTCTGATGCTCTCGGGGCAGACCCTGGCTTGCCACTGACATCTCACAGCGGCCTATCCTCCTCGTCGCTTGACGACACGCGAAGCTCAGTGCCCCGTGCACAGTCTGCGTATGGATATAGCCGCAGCATTTTTGCCAAGTTCTAACTCTTTCGGTAGGGCGACCACGAGCGCGGACGCTACGATTTCGACTCCCACCACGTCTGAGTGCGATGAGAGTGTCACGATTCGAGCGGACCCTGCCGTTGTCGCCGCCGCCGGCAAGGAGAACATCCAGCTGTCTCCCTCGGTCAAGAAGGAGGCCTCGAAGAAGGACTCGCAGTGAACACCATGCAGTCTTCATTGTTTTGCTTTTTGTGTCTTTTTTTGTCTGCACGTTTGTGCCATAATATGATGCTGGCTGGTTCAACATCTCTACCACTACTTGTTTTGGACTTTTTTGGGACCACTTACCCCAAAAGTCACGGTAGCTTTTACGCCACGGTTGAACATGTTCTAGGTCTGGAGGTAGCCAATAAGTGGGATCGAACTGTGTGAAGGGATTATTTTATGTGTGTTGTACTTTAGAGTCTAGATAATGGCAGACTGTGGCAAAAGTTGGCGTTAGCATCGTTTTTTACACCCAATGATGAGATATTATTCCATCACATGCTGAGAAATTCTTTTGCTGTGTCTGCTCCTCCCGTTGACCATTTGAACAACGACTGCTAATGGAATTGTATTTGTTTTGTCATGTCATTTCTTGGTTCTTTGTATCAGTCATCTGGCCACTATACTGCCAGTTTTGCCATTTCGCTGTTGGCCTTGTCTATGGCTGGCTCGTCACTCAAGAGACCTTCAGAGAGTCCACCGCTTAAAAGAGCTTCCCGTCTTCCCTCCCCTTCATCCTCACCATCGCCCTCTTCCTCTTCCTCTTCCTCACTATCTTCCTCACCATCCTCATCGTAGTCATCATCATCATCCTCGGTTGCCCCCTCCTGGCCCTCCTTTACCACCTCTTTGTCTTTGATGGCTGCCTCAAGATCTTTCAACATCTTCTTGGTGAAGCCTGATGCTTCAACTGTAGCGTCTAACCGCTTCAGACCACCCTTTCCAACAGTCTTCTTTGCGTCCTTGAAAAAAGGCCCTGGTTGGGAGGGTGTGAAATGAAACCGTCGTAGAAAGAAGCGCTTAATGCAGTTTACATCTCGATCAAAGTACATCTCGGCATTGACATGCTCCATAGAGACCATCTGTGGAAAGTCGATGATGACTGGTTCGAGTACAATAGACTCTGTACCATCCTCGGCCGTTGATTTAATCTCCTTGACTAGGATGTTAAACTCGTTATAATCGCCGTGGATCAGACCATGGCTGGCTAGGCGAAGGATGAGGGAGATGAGATCTGCGTAGAGCGAGGCCGGGTCGGGGACCTCGCTGATTTGTCGGAGAGGGAATGCGTCTATCAGAGACATGACGATGGTATGCCTGGATTGTGCCAGCGGTACCGGCACAGGAAAGCCTTCCTCGTGAAGCGCATTCATGAAGGCGTATTCCTTCATGGCGGCGAGCCTTGAGAGATACATCCATGACTGGGCATTGCGGTTCTTGAGGTAGTCTCGATTTGACTTGACTGTTCGGAAAGATATCCGCCCAAGACGATGGATCTTTAGCACACACTGCTTGCCGGAGTGATCGGCGACAACCATGATGTCACTCTCCTTTCCCACGCCGATTCGGTTGCCGACGCTGTAGACATCTTTGCGGCTGGCGTGGGTGTGAAGCGCTAGGTAATCGAGGCCTCCGTATGTCAGGCGATATCCGTCGTATTTGGCCTCCTTGACACGGGCGATGAGGCCGACCTTGGCGAGAGCTGATATGCTCCTGTGGACGCCGTTTACGCCGCCTCGAAGGCGAGCCAGCTTTTCTATTAGAGGAGTGGGGACGATTTCGTGGTTTTTGCTACCCATTTCGACCTGTAATGGCGAGGGGGAATATGGTTAGCGACTCTTTTGCTTGAATCTTATATCGGGTCTGTTGGGCGTACTGCTGTGAGGACTCGCCAGTCCTCGGACGCCAGATGGCGCATTGCTCTGGTGTCCAACTTCATGGCTGGCTATGTATATGAAGCTCAAGTTGCTGAAGCCAAACGCTAAACCTCAAGATGTCATATGCAAGTATCTTGTCTTCAACTTGATTCTTCGACAGATGGGGGGTTCCGATGGAAAGTTGGTGGGGTCTACCAAGCAGCAAACAACCTGTGATGAAAGAAAATTGACCAAGATCTTATCGATACCAGAGATAGAGGTGGGAATGGCTGCGGCTAGCCCTAATTCATCCTAGCGCAAATTATGGGGGGCCGTGGCACGTGATCATAAGGCTGGGGTTCAGAGTACGTAGCTGGTTCTGTAGGCGGCAGCGCCTCGCGTAATACCTGGTACCTACTAGAGCAGCCCGTGGCAGCTGTTGAGAGTAGCGCTTCAACCCAGCCCAGAGCTTTACCAAGCAAAGTCTCCATCAGCACTTCCACCTGATTCCGCCCGCAACTTCGACCTGCTCAACCTCACGGGGGCTGCGATACTGAGCAATTCTAATTCTTACCTGCCAAGCATCTTTTAACGACTTCCTCCGCATTCATCCATCCTCGGCCCCGACGTCTTTGCTGGGGGGGTTCATCATAGTCGACGCCTAATCTCTCTACGTCACCATGGCCCAGGACAGCGATTTGCCAAAGCCGGCGGCGGCTGCTGATAAGGGGAAGGGCAAGGCCGTGGATGAGGTCAAAGACGACAAGGCTGTCGCGGACGGCAAGAAGGAGGACGACAAGAAGGATGGTAAATACCCCACTCCCTTGGAGACGGGACGCCCCGATATCCCGTGGGTTTCTCTACAATGGCTGACTTGAGGGGTACCAGCTGCCGAAGAGGAGCTCAATGAAGAGGACCAGCAGCTCAAGAGCGAGCTAGACATGATGGTGGAGCGTTTAACAGTGAGTATTGCCGGATGCCATACAACGAGAGGAGGGGGGAGATGAGGGAGGGGCAGCTGTGCGTTTGTTTGTCCGAGGAGTTTTGGAAGCTGACCTCTTTTGTCTCCAGGAATCCGACAGTTCCCTTTACAAATCCGCCCTTGAAATGATGAAGAGCGCAATCAAGACCTCCACATCGTCCATGACGGCAGTACCGAAGCCGCTCAAGTTTCTCCGACCACACTACGAGACCCTGACCAAGCTGTACGACGAGTGGCCCAGCGATGAGAACAAGGTATCACTAGCCGATGTTTTGTCAGTGATTGGCATGACCTTCTCCGATGAAGACAGACAAGACACACTCAAGTACCGACTCTTGGCCCCCACGACCGACATTGGATCATGGGGCCACGAATACGTCCGGCACTTGGCTCTCGAGATCGGCGAGGTGTACAGCAAGCGCATCACGGCCGATGAGCCCACCAAGGACCTTGTCGACCTGGCCCTGATTCTGGTGCCGCTCTTCATCAAGAGCAACCAGGAGGCTGATGCCGTGGATCTGATGAGCGAGCTGGAAATCATTGAGGAGATTAGCAAATTTGTCGACGAGAACTCCTACCCCAGAGTGTGCCTGTACATGGTCACCATGGTGAACCTGTTGACATATCCCGACAACGAGACCTTCCTCCGTGTCGCCCACGACATCTACATCACTCACAAGCAGTTTACCCAAGCGGTTATTCTTGCCATTCGATTGCACGACATTGACCTGCTCCAGGAAGATTTCGACAAGGCGGAAGATCCCATACTCAAGAGACAGCTGGCCTTTTTGATTTCCCGTCAGAAGATTGTCATGCCCATGGTTGACGATGCTGAGAGCGATGACCAGGAACTGTTCGAGTGTCTCCACAACATCAAGCTGTCAGGCTATTTCAAGGGTCTGGGCAAGGAACTCAACATCCTCGACCCCAAGTCCACCGAAGATATCTACAAGAGCCATCTGGAGAGCAGTCGGGTAGCTGGAATGACCAACCTGGACTCTGCCAGGCATAACCTTGCCGCCGCCTTCGTCAATGCGTTTGTCAATGCTGGATTTGGCAACGACAAGATGATGCTCGTCGACTCCCAGAAGGAGGCTTGGGTGTGGAAGACCAAGGGCGAGGGCATGATGTCAACTGTTGCCTCCCTCGGCACCCTGTTGATGTGGGACATTGAGAATGGCCTCGACAGCATCGACAGGTACACTTATGCCACCGAACCGGAGATTACGGCCGGTTCTATGCTTGCCATTGGTATCATGAACTCGGGTGTTCGGCTAGAATCTGAGCCAACCATTGCGCTCTTGGGAGACGCCGACAAGCTGCACCACGAGAACCCCCTTGTTCGCACTAGTTGTCTGATGGGTCTCGGATTGGCCTATGCTGGATCCAACAAGGAGGACGTCATTGATCTGATCATGCCCATGATTGTTGACTCAAAGGAGGATATGCAAATCTCGGCCATGGCAGCGTTGGCTTGTGGCCTCATTGCTATTGGCACATCTCACCCCGAAGTGAGCGAGGCTATCGTGACGACGCTGATGGACGAGGAGCGTAAGAACCAATTGACCGACAAGTGGACGAGATTCCTGGCTCTTGGCCTGGGCCTGCTCTTCTTTGGTCGTCAGGAAGAGGTGGATGTCATCTTGGAGACGCTCAAGGCTGTGGACCACCCCATGTCCAAGCCTACAGCTGTTTTGGCCGAGATTTGTGCCTGGGCCGGTACCGGTGCTGTCCTGAAGATCCAGGAGCTTTTGCACATTTGCAATGAGCACCAAGAAGAGTCGGACGATAAGAAGGGCGACGAGCTTCTGCAAGCGTACGCGGTCTTGGGCATTGCGCTCGTGTCCATGGGAGAGGACATTGGCCAGGAGATGGTCCTGAGACAGTTTGGTCATCTCATGCACTACGGCGAAGCCAACATTCGTAAAGCCGTGCCTTTGGCTATGGGCTTGATCAGCCCGAGCAACCCGCAGATGAAGGTCTATGACACGCTCTCAAGATACAGTCACGACAATGATCCCGAAGTGGCCATCAACGCCATCTTCGCCATGGGTATGCTGGGTGCGGGCACCAACAACGCTCGATTGGCTCAGCTGCTCCGACAGCTTGCAAGCTACTACCACCGAGACCAAGACGCCCTGTTCATGGTCCGCATTGCGCAGGGTCTCTTGCACATGGGCAAGGGAACGCTCTCCCTGAACCCGTTCCACTCCGACAGACAGGTGCTCTCCCCCGTCTCAACCGCAGGTCTGCTGACCACCATCATTGCCATGCTCGACCCCAAGGACTTTATCGCATCCAACTCGCACTACCTCCTCTACTTCCTTGTTCCGGCGATGCACCCCAGATTCCTTGTCACGGTGGACGAAGACTTGAACCTCCTAAAGGTCAACGTTCGTGTGGGTCAGGCAGTCGACGTCGTTGGCCAGGCTGGTCGGCCCAAGACCATTACCGGCTGGCAGACCCAGAGCACACCGGTGGTGCTTAGCTACGGTGACCGAGCGGAGCTGGAGGACGAGGAGTACATTAGCCTGAACAGCACCCTCCTGGAAGGCATAGTGATTCTGCGAAAGGTGAGTTTTTTTCCACCCTCAACATGAATAATTCAACACCTGCCGTTGATTTGACCCTATCTGTGAGAACATGTGGACTGACCTTTTTTGTGTGTATAGAACCCCGAATGGCAAGCGGAGCAATAAACAAGGGCAACTAAATAAATAAAAAGGCATTACATGAGGTCGGGTGAGAACCACTGGTATAGAAATATTTCTTGGGCCGGGCGAGAAAGGGAGGAGGCGAAACTGCGCTGTATAGTAATTTACTTGTAACGCCACAAGAAAGCAAATTTTGACTTTAAAGTAAAAAAAAAAAACCATGGTCATGAGTGAACTGATATCTTGCATTGATGGAGACATTCGCTGTTTTTGTCTCTCTATTGTGCTTGGTATACTAGATATCCCATGATTTGGTGAAACGCTTATATGTTTTAAGTTTGAGATTGGTAAGTTTTATTGATACTTTGTTCATTGATATCGTCAAATGTTTTGTTTATAGTAAGTAGTAGAGTGATTATATGCAAGACATCCAAGAGAACATGGTAGACAGATGGACAGAAAATCTATATATCCAACAAAAAAAAAACAAAGAATCTGTATATGCAAGTGAAGTATTTCACACACATCAATCAACCCGCTTCACCAAGAATCCGGTCCAAAGTGCTCCCCGTCCTCCACGGTTCTAAAGGAGCAGGCCTGCCAGTCGCAGCCCTGCTTGTAGACCTCAGTGCCCCACCAACTGAAGCCCTTCATCCAGCCGGGGTATATGAAGACGAAGAAGACAATGACGATGCCAAAGGCGAGGCCCGAGTCGAGGGCGGCGCTGAGGGTCATGGTGTACTTGCCCCACCAGGCGTTTGCGCGGCGCTTGACGAGGTAGTTGAAGAAGAAGCAGACGAGGGCCCAGACGGAGAAGTTGAGGCCGGTGGCGGGCGGGATCCAGCCCATGGCGCCAAAGATGACGGGGAGGTTGACCTTGCGCAAGAGGCTGTGCTTCTTGTGGCGGCTGTAGAGCCAGAGGGGGATGGGCAGGAGGGCGCCGAGCGGGAAGCACCAGACGAGGGAGCGGTAGATTGCGCGGGCGCCAAAGAACTCGCCGGGCCCGACGACGCCCCAGAGGATGGAGCCGTTGAAGTGGACGCGGGCGATGGGGCAGGTGAAGCCGTTGACGGCCTCGGGGGTGCAGATGCCCCGGACGTTGGCAAACATCCAGTTGAGCACGCCGATCTGGGTGACGGAGGAGACGAGCGTGGCGACGATCTGGACGGAGAACATGATGCGCGGCGGAATCTTCATGTAGTGGCCGAGCTTGAGGTCCGAGGCGAACTTGATGCCCTGGGCCGAGGAGATGTAGCCGTAGGTGACGAAGACCATGTTGGCGATGGGGCGGCCGGGGAAGGCGACGCCGCAGATGAGCTGGCAGATGAGGTAGATGCTGCTGTGCTGGTTGGTGATGGCCATGATGATGCCGTTGGGGATGAAGAAGATGGCGCCAATGGCCAGGGCGAGGAGAAGGCCGTACCAGGGGAGGTGGACGGGATAGCTGATACAGGTGAGTAACAAGTTGGAGAGGATAGAGAAGAAATTCATAGTGAGGGGGATGGCTTACTATTCAACGACAAAGATGCCAATGGCTGCCATGGAGACAAAGGTGGCAAAGTACCAGCTAACGGGGGCATCTTTGTAGCGCTTCATGAGGCGGCTGTGAATATCCTCGTGGCTCATGAGGCCTTCGATGTGGGATCCCGACATTGATACGCGGGGGGTCCCTTCTGGTTGTGCGGCGGTGGCCGATGAAGGGTCGGGGAGTCGGAGACTTGTTGATAGCCTTCCTTGCCTTGTCCTCTCGCCTCGACTAGCGACTTCTTCCATGTGTGCCAGATGTCTTGGCCGTGCCAGCATAGGGTGTGCGTCAAGAGGGCAGCGAGGCCGGCGAACTGGACGCCGTAGCTGAGCATATACGTGACGGGCAGGAACACGCGGCTATAGTTTGAGTATGCTTCTCGATCAAAGAGAAAATCCGCGGTGAGAATCTTGCTGACGTCGTAGACTTTGCCCGTGTTGTCAAAGACGGCTGCAGAAAGGATGGGCATATAAGAGGAGTAGAGCACGTTGCTGTAATAGAACAATGGTGCTATGATCCACATGACAATGGCTAGACCGCCAATGACGTTCATGGCAGCCCAAAAAGGTACCAAGAGAGGTGAGCCGACGTATGTGATTTGGGCCCAGTCAAAGGTCATGGGAAAGAGACCGAGGCCGGAAGACACGCCGAAGAGGTTTGCAAGAACGACGCTCTTGGGCGCAAACCAGGTAATGACGTTGAAGTAGCTGAGAGCGGGCATCAGGAGACCCGGCAAGAAGTAAAAGATGGAGGCGCAGGTCCAGATGATGTAGAAGAACTTCCAGCGGCTGATTGTCCAGCCATTGGCCGGCTTGTTCTCCTGCTTGTGGAGAGTGGAAAACATGGCGGCGGACATGAGAGTGCCGGGCCACACCATGCCGCTGGGGCGAACCAAGAAGCGGCGGGCCATTCCCGCGAAGCCATAGCCAAGAATCTGCGTCGATATCGTCAAGAGTAGCTGGTAGGCAATGGGCGCCTCTTGGTTGTAGAATTGCGTCTGCTCGACAATGACGTCCGTGGCAAAGGCGAAACCAAAGGCAACATTGCTGCTCACATAGACACAGGTATGCTCCTTTTCGTTCCACCTGCCCTGGGCCAGCCACAGACGTAGGGCATCGAGCCGCTTCTTCTGACCGTGGCCGTCATGGCTATGCGACGAGATGGCGGTCCGTACACCGTCGGTGAACTCCTCCTCGGGGTCGTACGACCGCTTCAACAAATAGTCCCATAGATGGCCCAGAGGGTGGACGAGTAACAGCGCAATGACGGGAGTAATGGCAACGCTGGGGTATCTCAAAGAAAAAAACAGATTGGTGGAGGAGCCGAGGATGGAGAAGAGGACGGACAAGCACCACATGCGCGGCGTGTTTATGGATAGAGTGGTATCGTCAATTGGCGACACGGAGGCTCGCACGGCTTCGTTGGGCGAGTTCTCGTCAAAGTCTTGGTCGGGGATTTCGGTCGAGGAAGAGGCTTCGTCAAGCAGCGGCCCGTCCTCGGACACGTCGTCGTCGAGCACAACGCTTGACAGGAGAGCCTCGGGCATGCCAAACCGGCCCTCGACACCAGAGACCAGCGCCGCGCCATCGAAGCTGCCGGACCTGCGAGACGAGCGGCGGGAAGCAAAGGATCGTCTGGAGACGCCGCCCCGGCTGGTTGAACGGGCGAGGCGAAGCCCACGGCTGCTGGACTCGGAGCCGGAGCCGGAGCCGGAGCCGGAGCCGGAGGGGGACTGGCTGCGGTTCGGGGTCATGGCCGTGGAGCCGTAGGGCGACGAGTCGGATCGACGGCCATCGGCGAAGAGCAGCGGCGGCGTTGCTGTTGCCGCTGCCGCTGCTGTTGTTCTCGTCGTCGCCCTGCTGAAGGCTTTGCTAGAGGAGGAGGCCATGGCAGCAGACGCAGCAGGCTGGGCTACAGCCTCGTCAAGCCCAGGACAGCGATCATGCTGGACAGCGGAAGAGAGGGGAGGGGGGAGAGACAGAGATGAAGTAGTCGAAGTAGTCGAGGACCGGGAATGGGGACGGGATTGCGGTTGTGGGACGGGGATCCCTGGGGCTGGAGAGGGCGATGGACAGCCCGGGACCGAGGCTGAGACCGAGACTGAGACCGAGGCTGAGACCGAGGCCGAGACGGCGGCTGACGCTGCTACCGCCGGTTCTACCGCTGGTGATTGTGATGGTCTTGTTGGCGCCAGATTCTGCAGGGCAACGCCATGCTGCCGCGGAAAGGAATCGCTGGCCGGGGAGCTTGAAGTCCTGGATTTGCTGGCGTCGCTGGCTCGACCCATGGCGGGGCGGGTTTTGCGATGGTGATGGTGGGGGAGAGGGGGCCGAAAAGTTGAGCCCATCCAGCGAGGGTTGGGGCGGGTTATAGCGGGAGAATGTACTAATGCGGGCGCTGTAGCTGGCGAGGGAACAGGGATCGGGGGGGGGGGGGCGTCAGTTCGATCCAGCGTGATGGATGATGCCAACGGCTGAAACATTTTGTTTGTCTGGTTGTCTGGCTCGACTGTGGCCCAATCCGCGGCATCAGATATCAAACCACTTGCGTCTGCTTCGGCTGCCGTGTCCCGTTTGGGCCTCTCCTTGCATCTGCCTGCATGCAGCGCGTCACCCGCAGTCCAGCTAGTGATGCAATCAAAAGTTCCGGCTGGACGTGGACATGGAGTTAGTCACACCGGCACATCACATCAATCTACATCAGATTAAATCCATCCTTTGCCCGGTCAGCCCAATCGGCGCGCCGTGATTTCCAACCGTTATGCCCCCCAGCGCTGCCATTTGCCTCGTTTCCTATGCAGCCAAGTGAAGGAATGAATCACCGTCGAGGAATATTCCACTGACATTCATGTGAATGACCTTGTTTGCCCGTCCGACCTTGTCCGAATGCGGGTTTGAAGGATTGGTGACAAACACAATGTGAGACAACGCTTGGCTTGGACTAGAAAAGGCTCAGGCAAGGGATGGATCAAATAATTTCATCCTGTGCAAAATATGCTCGCACTGATTGGACCTGAATACACACACCAAATGAACAATCACCTACCCATATACCCACGCTGGTGCCTGGAGTCCCTAGATTTGCTGTGTTTGGGCAACACAGAGAACATACACTGACATCTTCAGCCCAGCTCAGCCCAGCTCTACATACAAAAATGCCGTGTCATCGTAATCGCCGTCATCATGCATGCAGATGCGCATAATTTCAACTGCCATGGCCCGAGCCGAGTCTCTTTATAGTCTGCTATAGGCTACAGCCATGGCCTGATTCGGGTCCTGTCGCCATGCAAATGCAAACGCAGACAAACGGAATCCCGGCCGGATCACGGACCCTCCGATCCGATGATTCTCCCCGCCATCGGCGCTCCAGTCGTCAGAGTCCACCGGCTTTTCATCTCACTCATCATCAGCCTCGCATTGACTTTGCCGCTCTGTAACTTTCACCAAAATTTCGGGGCGTTTGCGGCTGAAGTTACCATTGATGGCATCGCCATTGGCCACCGCCAAGCAGCAGCTCCGGCGTCTCCTCAAGCAGAGGCTCTCCAGAGTCTCTCAGGATTCCGTTCTCGCTCAAAGTATGACAAACTCCACCAGCATCAACATCCAACCACTCCCTCCTCATCAATCTTTATTCTTTGTTTGAGAGAGAGAAAATTGACAATTAAATCATACCAGGCAGCACAATATTCGAGACGCTCAAATCCTTCAAGCCCTACCAAGACGCCAGCCGCATCAGCGTATACCTCTCCATGCCCGTCGGAGAGGTTCAGACAGACGCAATCGTTCGCCATGCTCTAAACGCGGGAAAGCAAGTCTTTGTCCCGTATCTGCACAAGTCACCCCTCGACGAACCCGGAACGCCAGCTCGCGTCATGGACATGGTTCAGCTGCAGGATGTCCAGGACTACGACGGCCTTCAGAGAGATTCTTGGGGGATTCCCAGCATAGATCCAGCTACCGTCCATTTGCGGCAGCGCATCCTCGGCGGGCCGGACGTGCACAAATCAGACCAGTCCACCTTGGATCTGATCCTTATGCCTGGTGTGGCTTTTGATACCGACGGTGCGGGAAGTGTGAGGCGGCTCGGCCACGGCAAGGGCTTCTACGACTTCTTTCTCAACCGGTACTTGGCTGCGAAACCTCACGATGAAGCTGGTCATGACGGCCCTGTACTGCGCTTCTACGGGCTGGCTCTCACGGAGCAGCTTCTCAACCCGGAGACGGATGAGCCGGTGCCCATGGGCCAGTATGACCGGAAGCTGCACGGCCTGATACTGGGCAATGGCGAGATTAAACTTTCACCTGATACTCTGTCAATAAGCGCATCCTGATACCATGTCATGTCATGTCATTACGATTCATGTTCCATCTGCCATACCATATGCACAGCACCTCCCTGTGAGTCCACCCCGCTACGTTGTCAAAGTGACTCGGTCCCATCAACCACAAAAATTTCCATCATTCCCGTATGATTCAGCTGCTACATGCAATCTGTTTTGTGCAAAAAGCTCAAAGTTCAACGCTGGAAAGCTGGTCCATAAACCTCCTCCACATCCCTGTACCTCTCCTCCTCCTCCCTCCCGCCCGTCAGAGTCGCCTTGTTCCCCACAACAATCATGCCAAACTTGGCCCTGGTGAGAGCCACGTTCATCCGGCGCAGGTCCTTGAGAAACCCAATCTCTCGGCTCTCGTTGCAGCGAACAGTGACGAAAATGACAATGTCGGCTTCGCGCCCTTGGAAGCCGTCGATGCTAGAAATCTCGATCGTTTGGAATGCCGGAAAGCAATCTTTGGAGAATCTCGGATTGCCGTGAATAAGGAGTCAACACGGCGATGGATGTAGTAGCGTCGGCGTCTGTTCCAGCCGATGATGCAGCTTTAGCCGTGCGTAGGAGTTTGCAGATGGAGAGGCACAAGTCTGCCTGCTCTTTATTAGATTTGGACTTGTGGCCCAAGTCTTCTCTTCCAGAACACTCGACAAAGATCATTCGAGGGGTATGTAGGTGACCACTGGTGGCTGGAGAGGTTGGCCAGGGGAAAGATGAAGGCGGCATCGGCCTATCTTGATCCTTGAGCCCAGACAATAGCCTTGCTTCATAAAACTCCTTCGAGATGAAGCTGCATATGGAGGGATGCATGCGATACTGTGTGTCCAGCATCACCTTGACCATGCTTGGCGTTGTCCTATCTCGAGTATACAATCTCTCAAACAGCGAGACGTCAAAGTCCAGCGCAAGTGCGATATTCTGTACAGTCGGCCTCAGCTGTACGTGATCACCCACGAGGATTGCCTTTTCGCACCCCTTTGCCAGCGGCACAAGCGATGCGGGCTCCGTTTGCTGGGACGCCTCATCAACAATCACCGTGTCAAACACCTGGTCTCTCAGCAAGCCCAATCCCGCTCCGATGCACGTCGTGAAGATGATCCCGGCCGCTTTGACGCGCTGCTTGGCCTGACGCATGGCAGCATGGCTAGAGTGTACTTCCTGGCCAGCCAACGCATCGCATGTATACTTTCGCAAGTCTTCGCCGACTTTGCGGACTTCTGTCGCCACGCGCAAGGGAGCCACCTTTGAGCTCTGCAAGAGGCCTTCCTGGCTGATTCGCCCGAGGTATCTCCTCATGACATTGTCCACGGCGTTGTGCGTTGGGGCAGTGACTAGTATCTTGCCGATATTTGGATCTAGCTGTAGTCTTCTGATGATGGCCACAATGGTTTGCGTCTTTCCGGTGCCTGGAGGGCCCCAAAGACAGACTAGTTTGTTGTTCTGTGATGCCTCCACTGCGGTTTTTTGGCTCGGGTTCAACGAAGCCTCTGCTGCAGATGGAGTCGAAGCTGATGCCGCTTCATTGGATGCATTTTCAGTCATAGTTGGTGCGCTGGCGACAGCTTGGGGCTGGATTCCAATGATTTGATCAAGCACTCCACAGCAAGCGTATTCATATGTTGCGAGATCACGCACGGCATCCAGCATCGTCTTTGCAGTCACAAACAAGCCGCACTCTTCCAGTATCCAGGAGCACTTCTCAGCGTAAGACGGCGGCGGATGAAAGCAGCGTATCTTGGCAAACCCCGACCTGCTCTCGACAACCAGACCATCCATGGAATACACCCTGTCTAGAATCGAGCTTGACGGCGGACTGGCCGCGATGAGTCGTACGTGAGTATTGGATATCGGCGTGCCGCCAATGGCATCCATTCTGAAAGTGACTTCGACTAAAGTCCCTGGTTGATCTGCGCTCGAGTTTGTTTCTTTTTCGTCGTTGGCGATTCGGATATTCAGAAGCTCGTCTCTCTTTTTGGCTTCTTCCTGCACCGACCCAATGTGCTCGACCGCGATGCCAATGATGTTGTGAACAAAATTCTGAACAATGGCCGGTCTACCGGTCATTAGCCTGGAACTGTGTCTATCGAGGCCCTGGAGGAGAAGATCCAGTGCCGTACTCGATGAATGAACAGTGAGCGCAATCAGCTCGACGAGGTCGGCAAAGGAGACCAACTTGAGCCAATCCACGTTGTCCAAGATGGCGTGGAAGGGAGTTAACACAAGGTCTCCAAATTCAGCTTCCGATAGGATAATGCTGCGGAGCAGTGCATGGCTGCTATTCTGCAGAACAACGCTCAGTTCCTCGGGTAATTCTCTCCACGAACCTAGATTGGCAAACGTAGCTGAGACGTAGGGCATCATCTGCAAGAAATCGGCCATGGTACGCAGAGTATCCGCCGGAGCCATGACTTTGTCATCCCTGATGCTCGTAATCAAGTGATCGAAGCAGCGCGTAATCAGCCCTCGCTGCTCATGTTCCACCAGCCAGGCGAAGAGCTGCTGCAAAGTTGCCATATCTAGCACGTCTTGCAGAGCGGATAGATTTCCTCTTCTAACGACCTCGACGACAAGAGGAGATTGCGCGCCCAAGGACCAATCGACGTCGTCAAGCTTTGGGACGTCGTATTCTTTGGGTTCGCGGGGGAATAGGGGCAAGACTTGCTCGGTGCCAATGTAGTCCTCCCACAGATCCAGATTGCGCATCGAACTGACGTCTCTATTACTGATGATGTAAATCTCCTTTAGTCCAAAGAAATTAGCACTCTTGCACTATATGACGTTTCTTCATGAACTTGGTAAAAAAGAACTCACCGCGGCCAAGATGCCCTGCCTCTGCAGCCTCCCCATATGCGTCTGTAGATTCCTACTAAACTTGTCCAGCGCAACGCTCGCTCTGTAGTCAACATTGGTTCCATTCGCAAGAGTCTGCTGCCTTGCCCTTCGACGATCCTGTTCGTTGGCCGCATTCCGGTAGCTACCATCGTTTGACCCCCCGCGACCAATAAACACCCACGTATTCCCCACGGTGCGGTCAAACAACTGCAGTCGATTCTCATCGCAAAAGAGCCGATATTCCTTCTTCGTCGGCAGAGAAAGCCGGCTTTGCGTCTCTCTTCCCTGAGAGTGCGGAAAGGCAAACAGCCTCACCTTGTTGCCCACCACAAAGTCGTCGGCCGGCGTAATCTTTTGCGGCACGTACATTGCCAACGTCAGTCGCTCATCTGGGCGGAAGACGATTAGTTTTTTGTAAAAGAGCTCCAGATTTCTGCTCGCTGCTTCTAAAAAGGTGGCTAGGCGATCTTCTTCGGACGAGTAGACGCGTTTCCAGTGAAGACCGGGATAGTCGAGATGGAAATGCTTCAGTTCTGCCTCCGTGACCAAGCTAGACGAGGAGAGGGCGTTGAGAACAAGACTTGGAGCATCACTGTATGCAGGCACTTGGGCCAAAATCCATGCCTTTTCTTCTGAACTTAGAGAATTCAGGTCAAACATGTGCATCAAATCGTAAAAGGAGGTGTTTGTTCTCCTACACCATCTCACAGTCATCCTGATCAACTCGGCCTCGGAAATGGCAATATCATCTCTGCACAGCAATAGCTGAACCCCGTCAAAAGTATACCCTTCCATGTTTTCCATGTGATTCCGGGTCATGTGCTTTTGCTCCATGATGATTTTCTTGGCTGCTTCGTGAAGCTCATCGAGAACAAACGGAGGCGCTTCTGCACCTGGTTCCGGCGGTTTCTCAAACTTCCTGAGCTGATCGTCCTTTATGCGATTGCCATCGACGCACTGTGAAAAGAGACGATTGAGTTCCTGACACTCGGGGCTCATGGCATTAGTGGCTCTCGCCCACTTTAGATAGAGGTTCTTGACGCGACCCAGTGAGGCGTTTGTATATTTGGCAAAGTAGAGTAAGCGATCATCATCGGTAATTGGCGAGAACCTCAAGGGCTCGCGGACCCCTGGATAGTGTGCCGCTTGGGACACCGTCGATGGGATGATGTCTGGGTCCCACGTCACAAAAAAGGTATCGCCATCCAGATCTCCTCCTGACATCATATCCGCCGCTGGTCGCCGTCCTGTTGTTGGGAAGACGATGCAGTCGACCAGGTGTGCAAGTTCGGGTCTTTCAACAACATCGAGCTTCTGGAGATCTCCTGGATGCAAGCAAGGATTCCTCGTTACCAGCACTTTTGTCCCTTTCAATGCATAAGGCTGTCCGTCCCCATCCATAGTCACTTTGACAGCACATTGGCCCGGTTTCAAGACGCCCCAAGCATCGCAAACTCCAAACAAGAGCCTCGATTTGGGGATGAGAATACGACACTTTTGTTCGTCTCGCTTGTTCAGCATCTTGTCGTATTCGGCGTTGATGAGTTTGTTTATTGTCGGCCGTACGGCGTCCAACGAATCGATAATGACCCGTTCGGCAACCTGTGGCATATTCAAATGACAAAGAATCCTAAAAGCAACACGTGGGTCTTGATGTGCCTCGGCGAGGAATTTGAAGTGCTCTTCCTGTTTGCGAAGGAGAGTCTGTCGACTGATGCCCAGCGCGTCGAGAAGAACAACTACCTCGTCGTTGAGATGTCCAAACACATACGGCTACAGTTGCATGAGCCATTAGTATTCTGATACGTGATGAGATGAAATGACTTTACCTTTGAGTATTCTACAACCGAAAAAGACAAGTCGTCGCCGCCGCTAAATTTCTTCATCGACTTTCTCATCTTGAGCCACGGTCCCCCCTTTGGCATGGTGGGATCCAGCGTCACCACGCCCTTGTATCCACGATATCGTATCTGAAAGACAGAAGGCGTGTATCTCATGTTGCGAAACGAAATCTTGATGCGTCGCGATAGCTGGCTGGCAAGGCCGGGCGCAACCAGCCCACAGCCGTCTGTGAATATAAAGTCTCCCACCTCGATATCTGGGATGTCTTCCACCTTTTTCGGATCAACTTGCATTGCTGCGCGAGCAACTGAAAACAGGAGGCCAATCCGCTTTGCCTTTTTGGCCACAGTCTTCATCTTGGTAAAGTCGCCCAATGCCTCCACTTTCTGTGTGATTTGCTCCTTGGAGGCTGCGCAGAGATAACAGGTGCGAGACTTGAGCTGACTGTTGCTGTGGCCGTAGAAGTTGTAATGCACTCCTTGTATAGTGATTCCTGTGCGAAGGAGCCTGACTGCATAGTCTGAACATTCTCGAAAAGTTGTTGGCTGTATCACTTTGTCTGTAGCTCCCTCTGCTGAAGATGAAGGGCTGGCGCCTTTGAGGGAGCGGAATTCAGCCAGCGAGATGACGAGATACCGATCAAGGGGCACATCTTGAATAGCACGATTCATATCCACGGGTCCATAGCGGAGGTCGAGCCGATGTTGAGAATTCTTGGTCGAGAGGCTGACCATTTTGATGAGTTTCAACCCGTTTGTTGCTTCGGCAGTGGGTAGCCGTGGGACCTGGAATTCCCATTTTGCATCATCTAGGGAAATCTTGTCGAGCAGAACATGTTCAAATGATTTGGGGTTGGACGAGGCCCGCGGAGGCATCTTTGGGTGACTGTATTTGGTTTGCTCGTTTCAGTGCTGCGATTGGTGTACATGGATGGAATGAAGTGGAAATATCTCAGCTGTTTTCACTTGGCGATATTGTGTTGCTGGTTCAATGTAAGAAACAAAAATCACTGTGAATGTCAGCATTCCGGAGGGAGGGGAATGTGAATGTGCACGGCTGGTTGCATGGACGGCATTTTTCCGCACTCGCACGAGGCTCTGGTGATATGTGATATGTGATACGTACATGTACATGTCGAAGGCCTCCCGCATTAGCCCTCGCCGATTGCTCTATATATCGTCGTATTCGCCAATAATGCCCTCGTTCCAGATTCTTCCATGTTCTCGCTCATGTACCTTTTACGGACGCAATTTGTGAGCAAAATGGGAGCTGTCAGCGTATCTCAGCAATTCCAGCCAAAGAACATTTACATCATCGGCGCACAATGCACGGGCAAAACTTCACTTGTCAACGCATTAGAAAGCTCCTTTGCCGATTTATTCAGCACCCCGCCTCCCGTTGTCGTCAGAGAGGTTGCTCGCTCAGTGCTAAAGATTCATGGATTTACAGCCAGCGATATCACCTCGGATCCTGGCCGTTGCCTGCAGTTACAGGCGCTCATATTGGAAGCTCAGTTCAACAGCGAGCGCGATGCCTTGGCTAGGAATTCCTGGATTATATCAGATCGCTCGGGAATCGATCCCATCATATACGCATCGCGCCATATTGGAAGTGAAGCCGTGAGCCTCATGACCTCGTCTAATTATTGGCAAGAGTTGAGAGATCGCATGTCACAATCATTGGTGTTTGTCTGCGAGACGGTGGAGGATTGGCTTGTAAGCGATGGAGTTAGACTTATGCCACGAGATGTAGAGGACTGGATGGAATATGACAATGAGTTCTGTCGTATGCTAGAGAGTGCAGGAATATCGTACCAGATGATTCCACGTTCAGTCGAAAGCCTTGAAGATAGGGCTTCGTTTGTGTGGTCGAGGTGGAGGGAGGCCACATCGACTTGAGCTTACAGTGCGCCAAAGTGGTGTGAGCTTTAGATGTTACTACTTATACGTACGCGGGTTGTCAAGCGTATTGGACGTTCTACCTAATAGTACTGATACCGAAGTCAATAGAGTTTCTGGATATAATAAGAGAGAGTAGCTATTCAGCCCAGTACCCCAACGACAGCGTGGAATTTAGGCATCAAATCCAGATGCAAGGGAAAGCCGTTGATTTACTGCTACAGGCATTCACCCAAGTAGCAGATACCCAGTTCATTAAGTATCTGCTACTATAGCTACCTTTCTCTAGTATTCGGTAACATTTACGATATGGGATGCTAGAAGGTACATAGCAAAAGGGGGTGCTGAATAGGCATTCCCTATAATGATATGGAAGCCACCAATAGCTAAGACTTGGAAGAGTATTCGAACCTTGATTCTGTGTTAACAACTGGCTATCTAGGTTGTTTAAATGAGCCTAAGAAGTGAATTCGTTATCCAGTTGAGGCGAGTGGCGCCATCCCATGAGTCTGATGAGTCGTATCGCTGGATCGATGAATAGGTTGCCAAGTCGCTGCTTTTTCTTCAATCAATCTCAATTGCACAGCAATTGTCGAAATACTGTGTTCCGCTTCCGCAGCTAGCCCGTGCCGACAAGTCCTCATCCCGTTTCAATACACTGTAACCACTACCGCCGTTTGTCATCGATATCATCTCGATTAGTGCTCCGACAGTGGCAGATGCTACCGACGCAACGGCGGCAGTGCCTCCCCTGTAAACATGTACTCCGGTCCCCAAAGTGAGACTGGAGTATAGGTCATTGATTGCGTCGGCGATCGTGAAGGCTTGCGTAGGAGCCACCACGATGACTTTGGCCGTCCAAATCACTCCATTGTTGCGCGTGCTTGTGAAAAGAAACTCGTCTGTTCCAACGTTGCCGAGCACGTTGAAGAAGTGAAACATTTGAGAGTGGAGGTTGTCTAGACTGGCCGAATATCCTACGTTTGCCAACGTTCGAGAGCTTGCTGCCCAGCAATAATAGGCAGTCTCACCAACAATGTTCAAAGTCCTGGGCTCCAACCCCCTCACCTCGACAGCTGCTGTGTCCTTTAGGTCCACTGGTTTGCAAGCCACAAAGCCGAGATGTAACATCAAACATGTGATTAAATTATTGAACTTCATTTTGACGATTTGTCGGATACCTTTGACGTGATGTTAGCCTCATGTCTCATATAGTGTATAGAGTGTACATGGATACAGGGTAGATGGAAGGCTCACCGGTCGGTAGGTCAAGTATATAGTAAAAATTGAGACTTGAGGAAACTGAGGAGAATTGAAATGGCGAGTTTCTCATGTACGAGAGGGGTGCGGTATATATAGCTAGATAATATAACAGTCTTGAAAGCAATATCCTGCTACAACCCCTCTATACGTCTACCCTGCACGTTGATACAGCCAGCCACATAGGATCCTGTGTAACAGCGCTAGCTATGCTTACCTATTTCCTGGTACAGGAAAAGAAACCTATACATTAACCTCGAAGTAAATTACTCGGCAGGCTGAATCCTTGGAAGCAGGGGTGCAAACACGTCCAATACAAGACAAGGCGATGCTATTGACAACACAATGTATGCATGGTACTACTTGGTTTGACTCGCGGCAATGAGAATTGTACCGAGTATGATAGGCCTATAAGTGACCAAACCATAACTCAGTCATGGCTAAAGATTACAATTTGGTTCATGACGCCTCTCTCTGTCCAACACATGGCATCTCGTCGTCCTCGAGAGTACATGTACATTGACAATGTAAGCTCCCCTCATTCGGCCAAAGTGACCAAAGTACACCCACATGCCACGGAGGCCGGAAAAACATCGGCTCCCAGAGCTCCTCGAGCAGATTTGCCCCGCCAATTCAAGCCTCTGAGGAGCCATGCCACTTCGACCAAGGCAAGGCCGACTTCCATGATTTTGCCTGGAGCCAGCCATCCAGAATCAAAGCCAGCAGTCTGCGACTCTTGTAAGCCTCTTCGCGCTCCAGGCCTCTTGTCTCTTCCTCTCCTCTCCCTCCATCTCCCTCTCTTGATTCCCGCCATCTCGCCGCCTGGCCTGGCCTGGCTTAGCCTCTTGACCCGGGATTCAGCTCACGATTGTCTCCTTCTCCAGCACGTCAACGCTGGCTCATGAGCGCTGCTCGCTCCTCGACTACCCAGACCCGCGCCGAAAAGATTCCGTCGGCATCTCATCTTCCCTGAGCTCCCCAGCCGTCTCTCTCCTTTGCGCCCGAGATGGCCACAAACGGCTCGCAGGAGGCCTTTGCGCCTACGGACGTCTTAGGTGCCGTCATGACGATGCGAAGCGGGGAGCAGGAGGCAAAGAAGAAGGCGCACGAATACTTGGAGCTGTTCCAGAAATCGGTACGTCGCAATCCGTCTGCTCGTCTTGTTGACCAGCTCTCAGCTTGCAGCTTGCAGCTTGCTAATCATCACCACCCATCTACTCTATAGAAGGACTCGTGGGGAACAGTAATTGGAATTCTCCAGTCCAAGGCCGAGCCCGAGGCGACGCTCTTTGCCGCCATCACACTCCGTGGAAAGGTTGCTCCATTTTCTTGCCATCTTGCGTTTATCCACAGACTGCTAACAATACCAGATCACCTATGATCTCATCACCCAGGTGCCTCCGAACGAGCTGCCCGCACTTCGAAATCAGATTCTGCTCCTTCTGAAACACTACGCCTCCGGCCCAAAGCCCATTCGAGTCCAGCTATGCGTGTGTCTGGCCATCCTGGCGATCCAAATGAAGGATTGGAACGATGTGCTTCACTCGGTTGTCCAGTCCCTGAGCGACAGCCCCGAGAGCCATGCCTGTATTCTCGACTTTTTACGAGTCCTTCCCGAGGAGGTGACTGAAGGTCGAAAAATTACCTTGTCTGTACGTGGATTGCGATACTCTGAAAAAAATCGGCGCGACACTTGGCCCTCATCGATTACCCTTTCGGCCGGTCGGCAGTCACCTTCGAAGAAGACATCTAATTATTTGGAAATAGGAAGAAGACCTTGCATTGCGGACGCAGGCATTGCTGGGAGATAATGCAGACCAAGTCGTGCAGCTTCTCATCAATTATTCACAGTCTTCACGTAAGTGACTCTATGCCCTATCTTTTTTTTTCCAGCCCCCCTAGCGTATCTATTAACATGAGATTTTCTCTAGCTGCCGCATCCCAAAACCCACTCCTGATGGAATGTATCACATCCTGGCTTCGCGAAGTCCCCGTGGCCACCATCGCCAACTCGCCGCTTCTGGATGCGATTTTCCATGGGATAGCGTCTGACGGGTGCGGTCAAGAGGCTGCAGAGTGTCTGAGCACAATGTTAAGAGAGACGGGCGACGTCGACGAATCCCAAGACATCATCCAGACCTTGTTCCCCCGAATCATCAGTCTGACGCCGCGCATCGCTACCCTCGTCGAAGAAGAGGATGCCGAAGGGTTGAAATCTCTAACCAAGGTTCTAGCAACAGCAGCCGAAAGCTGGGTGGTGGCCATTGCACGACAGCCGACTCAATTCCGGCCCCTCGTTGACGCTGTCCTCGAATGCGCCGCCCGAGACAAGGATCGAGAGGTGATCGAGCACACATTCAACTTTTGGTATGAGCTGAAGCAGTACCTGGTACTGGAAAGATATATCCAAGGTAGACTGGAGCTGGTCGACGTCTTCTCCAAGCTTGTGGATATTCTTCTATTGCATCTGCAATACCCACAGCCCGAGTCTGGCATCGAAACGGACCTGTTTGACGGAGACCGCGAGCAAGAAGAGAAATTTCGCGAGTTCCGACACCAGATGGGCGACACGCTCAAGGACTGCTGTGAAGTAATGGGCCTCACCGAGTGCCTCACCAAGGTGCTCCACGCCATCCAGCTGTGGACGCAAAAGTACGCCAGCCAGGCCACCGAAGCAACAGTGCCGCATTGGCAGGAGCTTGAGGCTCCTCTGTTCGCGATGCGCGCCCTCGGCCGCATGGTGGACAAGGAGGAGGATGTTGTTCTCCCTCAGCTGATGCCCCTTTTGGTGCAGATGCCTAGCCACGAGAAGCTTCGCTTCGCCACCATCATGGTGCTCGGACGCTATACGGAGTGGACGGCGGCTCATCCCGAGTACTTGGAGCCTCAGTTCAACTACATTGTCAACTCGTTCCAGTCCGACTCGCGAGAAATCAACCGCGCGGCGGCGTTGTCGCTCAAATTCTTCTGCACCGACTGCAAGCATCTCCTCAGCGGCCAAGTGCTGCAGCTTCAGACGTTTTATGACCAGGTTCTTGATAAGCTCCCGGATCTCAGCAAGGAGGAGGTCACCGAGGGCGTTTCCAATGTCCTCGCCGTTCAGCCCGTTTCCGAGACCTATCGCTTGCTCAAGACGTACTGCGATCCTCTAGTCCAAAGGCTGATGACAAAGGCAAACCATGCGACTACGGAGCAGGGCAAACTGGCCGTAGCAGGTAAATGACGAGTCCCTCCACCATTTTCTCCCTTGTACTCTTGCGGTCCCAGCGCCTCTGCTAACGTGTTCGAAATGACAGACCACCTACAGCTCATCACCATCTTTGTGCAGAATGTGATGCCGCTGATTAACCCTGGAGAGGAGAATCCCGCAGTGAAATACTGGCAGGAGATCTTCCCCATTCTGTCTACCGTCCTGGACAACTTCCTCACCTTTTCTCCCATCTGCGAGAGAGTATGTCGGTGCTGGAGAAACATGGTCATCTCGTACCGCACTGCCATCGCTCCCATGCTGGCAGACATGGCAAACAAATTGGCTAGCGGCTTCAATGCCTCTAGGGAGGGCTGTTTCCTATGGGTCACGTCTGCCATTCTGCGAGAGTTCTCCGAGGCGCGGGAGCACGTGGATCCGTCCATTACCGAAAACATCTACTCCTTCTTCGAAGCGCAAATGACGACGTTTCTGAGAGTCATGACCGAGCTGCAGCCCAAGGAGCTGCCGGACGTGATTGACGACTTCTTCCGGCTGCTTATTGATGCGCTGCTGTACTACCCCCAGAAGCTGGTGCCGTCTCCGCTCTTGGTGCCCATCTTCGAGGCCTCCATCTACGCCTTGACGCTGGAGCAGCGGGATCCTCTTTCTTCCACGCTTCACTTCTTGAGGGACCTGCTGTCATACGGTGGCGACAACCCGGCCAGCAGTGAGGGGCTACCGGAGGCAGCGGCGGCCGAAATCAGGACTATAGTCAAGGGCCTCCTCGCCAGCCACGGTGAAAACCTGGTAAAGCAGTGCATGGCCGGCATGATGATTACCTTTCCCAGGGACTGCTTCGCGGACGGCAGTGGCGTTTTGCTCAGCCTTTTCGAGCTTTTGCCCGTGGAGACGACGGAATGGGTCTCGCGCACCATCCAGCTACTGCCCCAAGGCACTGTATCCCCGGAAGAAGCAAACAGGCTGATGGCCAAGATCAAGGAACGGCTTGCGGCGAACGAGGCCGGAGGTCTCCGACATGTGAGGGTGCTGCTGCAAGACTTTACCAACACATATCGGCGCCGTAACATTGCCCCTCGAGACGGCCTCGGACAGCTCGAGGCAACCAGATTCCAGTTTGCCGGCTGAGGTGGATTCAAGGACGACTAAACAGATGTGAAGAGAGAGAAAATTTGAAATGAAAGAAGATACCTTTTTGACAGCAAATACCAATGAGAATTTGGGGAGGGTGAAGCAAATGAGAGGGGTGGTGAGCATAGGAATCGTCGACCAACACGGATCCGACCTTGGGATGATGTAGGGCGAGGCGACGCAAGCGTGTATGTTTCAGAGAGCACAAGGTTAATGGGGGGGGGCGCAGGACTGTAAGAGAGGGTTGGAATTTGAAGGCGAAGTCAGGGCAAGGTGAAGAAACGAGAAGAAGAGCATTATGGAAGCAAGGAATCGACAATTTCACGATATGGTGATGAATGGGCATTTGGAGCTGAGGACTTTTTGGGAGGAAATCTGGGTTGTTCCATGGGGGAGGCTGACTATGCAAATATCCGGATATTACAGTAGATAGAGACACATATTTTTATTACCAGAAAGGAGTAGACGAGGAGAGTGGGAATAATACCGAAGATGTAAAGTTGGCAACGCATGGCGGTCTTGTTGGCTCTTGTACAATGTTGGCATATCGACGTGCATTCTGATTCTCTAGATGTGCTGAGTAACGGACAGGGTGCTTACACACAATCTGCAGTACATGTCTATTTCCATCAAGGAGCAACTGCTAACAGGCTATTCAATGCCCAGGCAACAATGAAAGAGATGCGAGGGATTTAATGGCTGCAAAATTGTCACCAGGAGAAGCGGCAAGTACCGAAAGATGATTCCATATCCATTCACATGCAAGTCAACAGTCGGAGTTTCGTTTAGATCTACTCCGCATAAACTCGGACTTTGCTGTGCATAAGACCTAAGCCGTAACAGGCGGGAGTAACAAAAAGTCAATTCCAGCACCTTTTTTTTTTTTTTTTTACAAGTGACCAGATCGGGACATCCCTGGATCAAGATTAGTTCCATCTGATTGAGAGACTAAGAGAGCGCTGGGCGTACATGAGTCAGAAGCACAGCGGAAGAAACGCGCGCCCGTTGGGGAGGCTAAAAGAAGGCGAGTTTGGGAGCTTTTTGTTAATACGAATTACGAGTCGAGAGAGGTGGGTTGGACTGGAGATTGGATCTGGGGTGGACGCCGGAGAGTCATTTTTCAGTTGTTGTGCATGTGTATGTAAGACTCACCGAATTGCTCTTTTTTCTCCTTCTTTTATTCTTTTGTTTGCAGATGGTTAATTCATTCACGTGTTCCATCAGTTTCATTCATTAGACAAAGCAGAACAAAGATATTGACAAAAAGACTGGGTTTTCTTTTGTTTCGCATTCACCAGTTGATACACCGACAAAGAGAAGAAGCAAAGGAAGAGGGAACAGAAGAAGAGACAACAACATGTCGCCCCAGGAACTCATCAAGTCGGCCAAATACGGCTCGGCCACGCTCATCCCCTTTGACGCCAACAGCGAGGCCCAGTGCAAGCGGCTGTACGAGCAGCGCGTGGCGTGTTCGTGGGACTATGACTTGATTGAGGAGTGGCGGGCCAAGGTGCGTGAGGGGACGAAATTCATGTACTGGATTGTGAGTTTTGTGTGAGGGATGAGACTTGAAGAAGGGCTGACAAGGAGATGTAACAGACAATTAGTGACGAGGTGCCTGCAAAGGACGACTTTCTGGCCAAGCACATTGAGAGATTTCCCAAAGTGAGTCGGACAAGAGAAACCATAAAAAGGGTCAGAAAGTGCTTACCTTTTGTTGTGTAGGAAAAAGAAGCCATTGTCGACACGGCAGAGACTCTGGGCAACTCGTCGAGGACACCGACGTTGAGCTCCTTTATCCCCATCGGCCACATTGCCCTCGAACTGTACCCGGACCGCCAGAAGCAGTTTTCCCTGCCGGATTCCACGGTCTGGATCAAGTCTTTGTACATTTCATGGTACGTTGTCAAGACTCTTCTCATCTTTACTCTCTCATCTTCATCCCTCATCTCATCATCTCATCCTCACCATCATCACAGGGCCATCCAAGCCGGCGGCTTCGGCCGCTCCGCCATGCACCAGCTCGAGCGCCTCGCCGCCCTTCCTCCCCTCAACGCAACCGTCATGGCGCTCGACACGGCAACAAAAGAGTTCCAGAGCACCCCCGAGAGCATCGCCATCTTCAGCAAGATCCGCGGCGCCGAAATCGCCACCGCCGACTTCCGCTCCAACCAGGAGTGGTACACGCGCCAGGGCTACGACATCCTCGGCTACGTCGACGAGATGTACCAGTGGGCGGACCCGGAGACGGGCGTTGCGGTTTCGGTGCCGGCGGTGTTTTTGAAGAAGCAGCTCGTTTGAACGATCCTAATGAAGTTGGTTGTGTTTGTTTCAAAAGGGGGGGGCGTTTTAGACGGCGTAGATGCAATGGCTTAGTAGGTTTAGAGTGAATACAATGTCTTGTTTTTGAATCACCGCCTTTGAGGTTCCGTCTTGTTCTTGTTCTCGTCAACTCATAGCCACTTGTTTCGCTCAATTGAACAAACACGTTTCGATGTTGCTGTAAAATCACAGATTCCTTGATAGACCGCTACTATTTGTATTCTAAATAAAGAGTCTTCTTTGTGTTCGTAATCCGTACCATTCAGCAACCTCCCGTCTTTCTTTGTTTCTTTAGATTAGTGCGAAACTTGAGAGCGCTTTTCTCCTTTTTTCCCTTCTCTTATCTGAACCTGTCTTCCAATTGTTCCATTCGTAGACTTTGACCCAACATGCAGCCAACCGTTCTTTTGTAATTGTTCTTGATCAGACTCTCTTTCTCTAGCCGTCCCAACAAGGCAGACAAAGCCGTTTCATTACCGCCGTTGGATTTGGTGATGCGCTTTCTGAACGCTAACTCTTGCCATCACCAAGATGTGTTCAACATGGTATACTCGCGAGTCTGTTGAAAAAAGATGCAAAGTCTCTATATAATTAGCATATATGCCCTTGATCTATGGGCCCATCTCTGTAAAATGTTTTACATTCAACTCGATATTGCCCACCAACCTATCATCGTATCCTAGACTGTAGGACCCAAAGCTCAATACCATGGCCAGTCTCAAGAACAACGCTCTTGAATTGACACTTTTGGGCGATTCAACGTCCACAAAAAAGAGAAACCGCAATACCTTTGAACAAGACGATGCCGGCAATGCCAACAACGATGCCAATGCCAACGGTCCGCCGACGGCCAAACCGAAACACCAAAGCTGCTATTTCTGCGCACACGATCCCGACGGCAGGCAAATGGCCCAAGTCAGGGCATGCGATTACGAAAGACTTGCCAACGGAAGCATCAAGGAGTGTCAAAACTGCGCCGACTACCGCTCAGCGCATCCAGACAAGGACCACACGTGTGAACCCCTTGAGCCCCTGACCGAAGCCAACGGAAAGGTCTGGCGCCGGTACGGCATACACGATCCCTTCACTTACACGCCGCGGGCCTGCGACCAGTGTCTCGCCAGCGGCAATCCCAACCAGTGCAACGTCGACTCCATCCTCAACTACGCGTGTACGGCGACAAAGGCCTGCAGAACCGGACACTGTACAATCAACGGCCACAAGCTGGAGACGCCGCCCAAGCTGCTTATCCTCGACGAGCCCCCCTGGACGCGCACGGAATGCCTGTGTTGCGAGCAAATGACGAAGAAGGGCATCGCCACCATCGGATGCAGTTGGCTCGCGAATCGAAAGGCCCGAGACCATCCCTGCTGGAACTGTCGAGCCCGCAACCTGGCGTGCCTCCACGGCGGACGCCTCATCGCCGAGCCTGATGTCTTGACCCTCCCCAGGGCGTGGAACGTCGCTCCCACGCACGAGTTTGGATATGTTGATTGCAGGCGTTACGGCACGGACCGTCGAATCTGCAAGAGATGTCTCGAGGACAAGCGCTGTCACTGCCATGCGGACGCCAACTCGTATCGTCATGCGTGCAATCGCTGTGCTGAGCTCGGCCTTGACTGCGTCGACAGCATCACCAATGCGTATTATCCCATCTTTGACCTGGCCAGAGTGGGCATCGGCCTACACTTGCCCTTTGTCCAGTGCTCGTGCTGCATAAAGAAGGGGAGAAACTGCGATTTGCAGCGCCCGTGTGATTCCTGCGTCGAGCACGGCGACCAGTGCGATGCCTTTGTGGGCGACACGGCCAAACATTGTATAAACGGCCGGCTCGAGCCGCGTCCTGGGCCTCTCTATTACCTCGCGCTGGGATACGGCGCCCAGGGCGTCAATGATGTCAAGGACGGATCGGCCGTGGAGCACTGGGTAGGGCCGTTGACAAGCATCTACGGCATGCTCCCCGAGAAGCAGAACCGAGAGCTCATCGCCTCCTTTGCCGCTGATTTGAGAGAAATGCTGTTTGCCTATGGAAAGCCTCCTCACGGCGATGCCGCTCAAAACGGCGTCATGTTTGGACCAACGAGCCGCATCACCAAGGAGAAGATTGTGGCATGGATCGAATCCCAGTTTCCTCAGCTTCATCCCATCAACGAGTATCCGGGATACGCACACCATCTCCGGGCGGCAAAGAGCTTTGTGCAGTGTCTTCGCAACGGAATGTCTCGCCATCTCCTCATCAGGCAGTTCCTGAGCAGCGAACCAAGGGGCTTCACACACGGCCCTGATTGCGGCGAGCGTTGCTGCGTCGACGTCGCCGGCCATGTCGGTGCCCGTGGCCTTGCTGTTTCTGCCCTCGTCAGCCCTGTCCCTGTGCCGGCTCCGGCTCCGATTTCCTTCTTGAATGATGATGATGCCCTGGCTTTGGTCCCGATGCCAATGGATATTGATGACGACGACACCATCCATGCGACGGGTTACATGTATGCAAACGGGAATCAATGTCAAGATCAGAATCAGAATCAGACTCAGAATCAAGGAGCAGGAGCACTCCAAGCTGATGATTCCCAGCGGTTCAACACTCCCATGGACTTTACCATTGCCGCTCCTCCTGGCCAGGCACTGCCAGCTGTCGGGCTCAGCCCAGACGTCCCAGTCGACATGGATCTGGATTTCGGCCTGAATTTCTATCCCAGCCCCTGTGCGCCAGCTGGCAGATTCAACGCGTCCCAGGTGACAGGTGCCTCGAGCGATTTCATTGCAGACTTTACTACCCATCTCGATTTCAACTCGAATCGTTTCCCTGGTGATGAACTTGACACGCACACCCACATTGATCTCGGCTTTCTGCCAAGTTGGGAGCTTCATCCACCACAGTTTCTCGTCGACGAGCAGGATACAGACGCCAACATCGATCCAAGACTGCGTACGGACTATGTTGACTTCAATCCGCTGCCATGTGCCGCTACTAATGTCGATACAGATGTCAGCATAGATGCCCAAGTGAGGCAAGATATCAAGATATTTATGAAAATTCTAGAGGAAACCAACGCAACGCCTCTTGTGTTCCAAGCCACTCCCCAGCCCGACGAGACTGCACCGTTAGATGGCAACCCCCCTGACCCTGAACAAAATGGAGCAGAACCCTAAGGACGTCAAGTCCGTGCCTTTTGGCATTGCTCTGGGGGATACAAAGGGGGGCGAGGGAGAGGGAGAGGGCAACGGTTTCGATAACGTCCTCGACGACTTGCCGCAGGATGCCAGGCAAGTCTTTTCAACCGCGGCCAGCAGATGCCTCGAACTCTGCGACACCGAATTCTGCGAGCAGCCAGTCGCCGCCGACTCCATCTGCCAAAGCCTCTCGCACGGCGAAGAAAACCCCGTCCACGTCTGCGACCGCTGCCACCAGGCGAGCGCGATCGAGCTGGTCAGCAGCCAAAGCTCCTTCGGCGCGGCCGTCATCGACAACATGCGCGCGTACCTCTGCAACCACTGCGCCGAGAGAGTCAGCAAAGACATTCGCCCCGTGCTGCGAAACAGGCTCACCGGCGACCTCAAGGTCTGGGGCCACTGCGAGGACTTTCCCCTCGAGGGCCGCGTGCCCATCACGTTTGTCAAGGACGGCGGCACAATCACCTTCATGGGCGACGCGCAGGAAATCACCGGATGCTCGTGCGGACCGAAACTCGTCACCCGCCGCCTCTGCTACAGCCACCGCCTCAAGTACGGCGACGAGGTCGTGAGCCAGGCCCAGAAGATGCAGGACTGGTGCACGCAAGAATACGGCGTCAAGACCTGCTTCGTGTGTCTCCGGGGCAGCCAGCCCCGTGTGATTGCCTTTGAGGGACGCCAGTGGGTGTCCAGCACGGCCAAGTGCACCGCGTGGCAGTGTCTCGTCTGCGGTGACTTGGTCGTCAACCAGCCAACGACGGGCATCTTTGGACGACAAGGGCCCAGAGCCATCGATTCGGGATCTCGGGCGACTCGCAGCGATGTCTACGGGAGACAGGGTTGGAATGAGCAGGAGACTGGGCCTGCTGTCCAGGGACAGGAAACGTCTCTCGCGGAGCTGGAGCGAGGAGAAGAAGCGCTCCGGGCATGCGTGGTTGGAGACGAAGTGTCTTTCGGGGAGCACCAAGAGGGACCGTTGGACGAGCAAGCCGGCGGAGGACGGAGTGAAGAAGCCGGCAAACGAGCCGAGGACGGGGAAACGTCCGAATCCAACAGAGAGGCCTCTAGGGAGGAATCTTGGACCCTTGTCTTTCGCCCGGCTTAGCTCGTGGTCGTTCGTTGCGAGAGGTCAAGGACTGGTGGACGACGTTGAATGTGCTTTCATCGTGGCAGAGAATACTTGCTTGCATTTTCCCCTTTGTATCATAGCCCATAGGGGCCGTTGTTGTTACCATGTAGTACTATTGTCATTCATAATCAGCACGATTTATCACAAACATTGCCCATTCTCCGTACAGAATTGAACCAGACGACGTACCTTTATCCAATAAAGTCAAAAGTCCACGTCGGTGCCTAGTAGAATAATGCCATGTGAACTCGACACAATTAAACTTCCAACGTGTTCTAGCAATATATCACAATTACAACGTTATGATGTATGTATGTACACACTCAACGTTTCACCACCTCGAATCCTCCAAACACAAGTTCCATTGTACTCGCACTAGACATTTCAAGGTATTTTTTTAAGCCAACAACCAACTTCCCCAGATTAAAACACGCCACTTGATCCTGCGACAAAAAATGACTACTTTTGCTTTTTATTAGTCTCAAGGCAGAGAGAAGAGGGGAAAAGATAAAAAATGAAGAAGAAAAAGAGAGAGAAAAAGAGAGAGAATGAGAGAGAAATTAGACAAGCTCCAAGGGAAGAAGAAAAGATGGGATAAAAGCCAAAGAAAAATAGAAAGAAAGAGAAAAAACAATCAGTGAGCAAAGAAAAAGGAGCCCCAAAGGGCACCCAGTAGAATTGATTGGTCCTAGATACAAAAAGGACGGTAGAATCTTGAAGCGAATCCTCATTACCATGCAAGTTAACAGTCAATAAGTAGAAAAAAATGAAATTACACGTGTGAAATAATGGGATATAAGAGAAGAACGTATGACCCGTAGTTTCAGAGTCTGAGAAAACCATCCTCGCAAAGCCCAAGAGGGGAATTAATGGCCATGGCCCCCCGAGGCCTCTCTTCGCCTGCACGCACACACGCATGGCGCAGTGTCGAAACACCCTCGTCATCATCCGCGCCCCCAGCCTTGTTTCGTTCAAAATCGCTCCCAAGCCTTCTTTTTTCTTTTTTTCCCCTCGGGCAGTGCGGCGAAACAGCCCTCGTCCGCCAGCACGCGCTCTTGACTGGGGGTTCCCAGGCTGTGTGTACCATTCGACACAGCGACCCCGTCGGTTCCATCTCCCACCAACGCGCGGAGAATATTTTCATCGAAATAGAACAAGACATGAAAAAAATAAAAGTAACTAAAAAAAAAAAAATCCGAATGCGCGACCAAGCCAGAACCCGACCTCCCCGTCCCGATGCATTGAGAGGTATTGTGCTCGTCGATCGTCCAAGGCCGTCCTGCCGCGCGTGGTGTGTTGCATGCACCCTCCGTGCCATGCCATTGAGCGTCCAAAAGCCTCCCGTTTCCACCATGAGTGTCGCCTCTATCATCATGAACAACAAGACAATGCAGCCTCCCTATTATGGTTTGTGGCGCTCACATGATGACGCACTTGCAGCAGCCGCCCTCCTGCTCCTCGCCCTCAATGTCCATGGGCTTGGGAGGGTTTGCGCCAGAGTTGGCGCCGCTGCCGGTTGAGTAGCCCTGCATCTCGCGGTTGTATCTTCGGATCTCGCGGACAATGTCGTAGAAGGCCTTGTCCACGTTGATTCGGGACTTGGCCGAGGTCTCGATGAATTTGCAGTTGAATGATCGCGCCAACGCTTCGCCCTCTGTTGAGGTAGAAAAACTCATGTTAGATACTCATAGAGCAGCTCGCGACGGAGTACGGCGGTTGCTTACCTTGCCTAGTCACCTCTCGCTCACCCTCCAAATCACACTTATTACCAACAACCACCATAGGAAAATAGTCCTTGTCCTTGACTCTCAAGATCTGCTGCTGGAAAGTTGTGATTTCCTCAAAGCTCTGTCGTGATGTGATTGAGTAGACCAGCAAGAAACCCTCTCCTGTGCGCATGTACTGCTCTCGCATGGCACTGTACTCCTCCTGACCGGCCGTGTCTAGGACATCGAGCAGGGCGACCTCGTCATCAATGACGCATTGCTTTCGGTATGAGTCTGTTGTCGTTGTCGACGAATTAGCCAATGTCTCGGATACTCGCGCCAGACGAGGGCAAAGGTAGGCCAGATGGCGGATAGGGAGGGCGGTATTCGCGAGCCGCGAAGCCCGGGAAAAGGGGGTAGCATGCAGCTGCTGCGAGAAAGCGACGAACCTTCAATTGTGGGATCATATTCGTCGACGAAGTGGCTCTGGATCAATTGGATGGTCAAGCAAGATTTACCGACACCACCGCCGCCGACAACTACGAGCTTGTACTCTCGCAGGAACTAGCAGGCAAAGCAGCTCATGTTAGCTATACAGAACAGGCTAAAGCAAAGGGCAAAAGAAGGGGGAGGACAAGGGGGAGAGAAGGAAGGAAAGAAGAAAAAAACGGGACGCGCGCAGAGAAGCACAGGCTGCTCGACGTACCTTGGTTGCTGAAGCCATTGTAGAGGCACTGGTTGATGATGCTAGCGGGAAAGAAGGATTGCTTCCGCAGCTGTGTAATAAATTTTTCTGCTTCTTGGCTTCAGGAGGTGCACCTCAGCCAATAAAGGACAAGGAAAAATTGGCGGCTCTGGTAGGGAGAGTATGGAAGAGGACAGGATGGATGGGTTTGAGAGCTTGGTAGTAGTTGGGAGACGGTAGAGGAAAAGAAAATGAAAAACAGAGCTGGCCAGAAGACAATGCAAAAGCAGAGAAGACGAGAAGAGCCGCAGAGGGCGATTGGAGAGGAATGAATGAGGAAGATGGAAGATGGAAGACGAGAGATGGAAGAGGGGTGGAATACGGGAAAAAGCAAAGGGTGAAGGAGAGGTTTAGGTCCGCCAGGTTGTGAGGAGGAACGCGGACTGCTCAAGCGGCAGGCTGGACGGCCCTGAGAGATTGGCTGGCTGCGCTGCTGGGGGAGCCGGCCAGGGCCCCCCAGCACCTGGTCGGTGTCCCTAGCAATGGTCCCCTAGCAGTGGCTAGGCGTTGAGGTTAGCAGCAGAAGGGGGGGTGGAGGCGAATGGCGGGCCCGGATTGGGCGGCGGAGGGGGTGGTGAGCGGTTCGAGGGCCCTTTTTGGGGGGAGTGCTGTGAGGCTAGCAGGCACCAGCGTGCGACCCAGGGTACACGCGGGCTGGTAGAGGGTACATGAGCCCCGGAGCTGCTCGATGCTGCCATGTACCTATCTGCTCATGTGAAAAAGACTGGTCCAGGCGTGTGTGTGTCGAGTAGCGGCGGATCGGGTTGCTTCAGCGGCCCAAGTGGCTTGCTGGTCCCTGGGTTGGCATTGGCATTGAGCAAACCAAAGGGGTGCGGAGCAATTGAATTCAAGGCGAGAGGGAACACGGGGGAATGGAGTTGGAAGTATGAGTACTACTGAAGCTGGTCATGTTCGCCCAACACAAGATACCTAAGGAAAGGACACTGTACAGCCGCTGAGACGACAAAGTACCGGTACTGTAGCTTCACAACCTAGCATTGACGGAATCCATGTCATTCATTCATCAGCACTCGTACTCGCCGCCTGCATGGGCCCGTGATGGATGGTGCATGTGTTTGATAACGGGCAAGGCATTTTCCATCCGATACAAGCACGAGGACATCAGATGCCCCAAAAGACATGGACTACAACTAGATGCGCCAGAGTGGTGGGCGCCACTGGCTGAGCCACGGACTCGACTGAATAGCGCTCACTGGAGGGTGACGACTATTTATGAGGGCCGGGCCTAGAAGAAGGGACGCTGTGAATTGCGCAATTGCTCCCATTTTACAATCAAATGCAAAAAAGCCGCTTTACAGTTCTCTGTTGGTCGGGAACAAGAGGCGTTGATCCAGCATGGAACCATGGCGTGCTTGACGTCAGGCAAACGAAACAGTGCATGCATCCACCATCACACTGATATTCACACATCATACCTGATAGTCACCTAAAAACAAGAAACAGTTGGCACAGGTCAAGTGATGCCGTGCCGTCTTCTTTTTTTCCCTCCCTCCATCAAGGCCAGTTCGTGAGGCATTTGCTTGCCTTGCTTGATATCTTCCCAGGGTCTCAAGCTCGACTTGGATGCAGGGTTGCCATGTTTCAACACGGGCTAGTGCATCTTAGTCCAACTAAGTACAAACCTGTTGACTTTGGTGCAAGTTCAGCATCCGTCAATGGCAAAATTCGCGAGCTTCAGCGTCTTTTTTTTTCCACTGAGATGCTGTCCAGAGCTTCCCCTTGTAGTAGTGGTTGAACCATGGATACTACAGCAACAGTTACTCTTAAATGCCCATCACGAGCCTCATCAACCTCTCCCTCTCCCTCACCTCTGCTGGGTACCGTGCCTGTAGTTGTGTTCCCTGCATGTGATACCTTAGTATTCTAGTGGGTTAGGTTAGTACATGCTGGACGCTACATGGTGCAAATGCGACATTCCACACTGTACGAGGTAACTTGAACTTTACCACAAGCCCACGCGAGGAAATTTTTAGCGGCCTTCTTCTTTGGCGGTCTGCGCAGATGTTAGGAGGGGCAATTGGCGCTGCTGTGATTGGGCCGCCGGATTGTCGCGAGAAAATGCTTGCTTGCGTCGTCCAATCTTTTCTTGGAGCAAGCGTGTAGCAGCGATTTGGATGCGGCAGCGCAATAAGAGCTTTTGTGTGTCTTGTCTGATACTCACGGGGAAATCATTTAATCCGGAACATTGTGCTATCCAGAGTCTTGGAGCTACAGTCATTCACTTGTTGGGGGGTTTAGTTGCTCTACTTGGCCGGAGAAACAAGGCATCATACATCACCACCACCAACCATGAAGGTCGTCGAGGCTCAGGCTGCCGTGCTCTCCAATTACGAGGTGCTGCAGCATCTGACCCAGCAAAAGAGCCAATACAAGCAGAAGAAACGCCGTGGCCCTCCCAATCTAGAGACGGTTGTCAGAGAGGTTCGTTTGCCGCTCGACATGAGATGTGACTCTTTTCAACAACTAACCAACCATTCCTCCTCAGCTCATCCAATATCTGCAGTCATATCCCAACCCGCTGAGCCAAAAGCCCAGCCCATACACCCCTGGCTGCATCTCCCAGCTGCTTGAACGCCTAAATCCGTATGAGCTCTCCAAGGGCGAGGTCGTCATGATTCTCAACCTTCGGCCGGCCTCGGTGGCAGCTCTCAACACCGTCATCGAGGAGATGTCGGAGCGCTTCAGCGACGAGCAGCAAGAGGAGATGGTGACCATTATTCTGCAAGTTTTGGGTCAGTTTGAGGCGGCAGATCCCAATGCCAACGGCAACGCAGATGAAGCCGCAGAGTCATGAAATGTCATGAAATGCCACTTATGATTACAGCCACCAAGCGTCAATTCGAGCAAAGGCACGGTCCTCTCTTTTCTTCTAGATGAATGAGCTGCCAGAAACAAAAACTCCTACAAGATTCCAAACAGGCATCCGCCCTGGCTCACAGGACCGTGCAACCGCCCTCGCTCTGTCCGCCCTTCTCCGTTGTCGTCTTGACGGCCGTCTTGCAGATGTCTTCAAACGCAGGCCTCACCAGCTCTCCCGTCACCGCTGAGCATTCGACATACCGATCTGCTCGCATCTCTTGGGCCATTCGATAGGCATCTTGCGGGTATATGATGCCATTTGGGTCATTCTGAGACCGCAAGTCCCTCTTCAGCCCCATCACTACCACGGGCAGGGAATCCATGCGGGAAAAGGACTGTTTCACCTCATTGATCCACTAATGGCCATTAGTATGAATTGTATATAGCAGAGATTGCAGAGAGCAAGGATAGATGCGGAATCGAGGGCAATACAAAGAAAAATACCAACATATCTCTTCATGTTAATCAGGCTCAGGCGCTGGCTGATGTCGTAGCAGATGACAATGACGTCCGGGTCCAGCAGGCGCCAGTTTTCGGGACTAGACGTGTCGTAGAACTCGAACCGAAGGCTCTTGGACGCCACATTGACCGAGAATATGTACGGCTGGTCAATGTCACGGAGCAGCGGGATCGGGTTGATGTGCTCGCCAGCGCTGACTCTCCTGCGATGAAAGCCCGCCTGTCAGTGCGTGTTTATTACGAGTACTACCCTAGAGAAAGGCGGGTGGCTACAAACGAGAGAAACGTTGTTTTGCCGCATTTTTCATCTCCTACGAGAAGTATCTTGACGGCTTCATCCTCCATTGCTTCCCGGGCAAGATCTGGTGCATCGGGCCGGAGAGAGGATGAGAAGAAGAGAAGATGTCACCACAACTCGTAATAGCATTGACAACTCGAGTGGCGCTACTAATCTCACCAGCCACACTTTACAGGCCGGCAAGCCACACACATCTCAACCCCAAAAACTACCCATTAAAGCCATTCATAGAGAAATGAAAAAAAAAATCCAAAGCAACCAGACAAAAAAACCACCAATGGCCATGGAAATATAAATTATTCTACGCAAACTCATTACATGCGACCTTTCCACCAGGGGAATCTAGGCCGCAAGATTTGTGGGGGCGCCATAGCGAGCTGGCCTAGCAGGGCTAGAGAAGGATTTCACTGCCGTCTATCAACCGTCAACCATTTGGATCTGGTCCGTCAGAGGAGGCTGAAGATGTCTGACCAAGGGAAATACAACAACTGGACCAAAGCCGGTCTCATCCAGAGAGTCAGGGAGCTGGAGAAGCAGCTACAGGTGGCCACATCTTTGGTGCCCAGTTCAACGCAGGATCAAAGTGTGGGAGAGGCCTTGCTACAGCAACAGCAACAGCAACAGCAGCATAAACAGCCGCGACGAGAAGGCGATGAAGTGGCCCAGCCGGTCAAGAAGCCCAAGGGCAAGAAGAAGATGGACCCGTCCAAGTATTCGACCCGGTACATTGCCCTGAAGCTGGCGTACCTGGGCAAAAACTACGGCGGCTTCGAGTTCCAGGCCATGGGCAACCAGCCGTCCATCGAGGAGGAGCTGTGGAACGCCCTCACCAAGGCGTGCCTCATCTTCCCCGAGGACGAAAAGCTCGTCGACTTTGACTGCTGCGAGTACTCAAAGTGCGGCCGTACGGACCGCGGAGTCAGCGCCTTTGGGCAGGTCATTGGGCTGAGGGTGCGGCAGCAACAGGCCGCTGCCCAGGAATCCGGTTCAAGACGAGGACGCACCAGGGGGGCAAGTTCCAGAAGAATCCGGAGCAGATCAGAATCAGCAGCAGCAGCAGCAGGAGGAGGAGGAGGAGAAACCCTTTGACGACATCCGCGACGAGATCCCCTATCCCCCACGTCCTCAACCGCCTGCTCCCCAACGGAGATCCGCATCCTCGCCTGGTGTCCCGCGCCGCCTCCCGACTTCTCGGCCCGCTTCTCGTGCAGGGAGCGTCAGTACCGGTACTTCTTCACTCAGCCAGCCTTTGCCCCCACGCCCTCCCACGTGGAAGGCGTCCCGATAAAGCAGAGGACCAGGAAGATGATCAAGGCCGGCTGGCTCGACATTGCGGCCATGCGCGACGCGGCGAAGCGGTACGAGGGCGAGCACGACTTCCGCAACCTCTGCAAGATCGACCCGGCCAAGCAAATCACAAACTTTCAGCGTCGCATGTTCGAGTCGGACATTGTCGAGGTCAAGGATGCCGCCTCTGCCCTGCCGTACCTGAAAGCCGCGGGCTTCGCCCCGGAACGAGGCTGGCCTTGGGCCTCGGGCGTCGGGCGGAAGCGTACCCCAAGGTCTACTACTTCCACGTCCGCGGCTCTGCTTTTCTGTGGCACCAGATCCGCCACATGGTCGCCGTGCTCTTCCTCGTCGGCCAGGGCCTCGAGCAGCCGTCGCTGGTGAGCGAGCTGCTCGACGTGGAGAGGAACCCGCGCCGCCCAAACTACGTCATGGCCGACGAGGTGCCCCTGGTGCTCTGGGACTGCATCTTCCCGTCCGACCTGCGCCAGTCCACGGCGGCCCATCGCAAGGACGATGCGCTGCAGTGGGTGTACGTCGGCGACGACGGGCCGAGCGGGCGGTTCGGCCAGTTTGGCATCATGGACGACTCGTGGCAGATGTGGCGGGAGCGCAAGATGGACGAGGTCCTCGCGGGCCAGCTGCTGCAGCACGTCTCGCAGCAGGGCAACGGCGGCAGCACGGCGGCCAGGGCGGCGCCCGCCAGCAGCGCCAGCAGCACAAAGGTCTTTGAGGGGGGCAACGGCGGGAGGCTGAGCGGCAAGTATCCCGGCGTCATGAAGATGAAGCTGCTGGAGTCTGCGGATGAGCAGAATGACAAGTATGCGAAGCGAAAGGGATACGCAGACGCAGAGGACATGAGGGCGAAAAGGGGGTTCAGGTCCAACAAGGCGGATGAGAGCGATACCCCCATGGCCGATGAGTAAATACAGGAGAAACGAGGAAATGAATATATAAAAAATCAAGAGGGGTATATAGATTTCTTGGTTCTGGAATACATGGCTCTTGGAAATATGATGCCAAAGTGCTCTCTATAAGCGCCAAACATGCAAATAAGAACGTCATCTCATGCGCACATGATGGGCATCCATGTCTACTCGTCAACCTCACTTGTCGTTGGCCAACCCCCTATCCTCCCCTCTCCCCTCGTACAAACACTCCCTCACCCCCCTCCACACCGTCTCGACAATCTTCCTCTTGGGCAGCAGCCCCGGAAACACAACTACGACATCCTCCTCGCCCTCCACCACCACCACGAGATAATACCGGACCTCGAACCCGCGAAACGCCTCATTCACCAGAATATCCTGAATCTTCTCCGTCGGGATGAAGCGCGTCGCCGCCCCGGCCAAGTACGTCGCGGGGCTCTCGCACGTCTGCACGCCCAGCCCCCGCAGAACCAGCAGGCTCTCCTGCTTGTGCACCCTCAGGCTCAGCGCGTAAAACACGGCCACGGCAACGGGCAGCAGCACCGGGAGCGACGCCGTCGCCGCGACGCGGGCCAGGACCGCACCGGCAGGCGTGCCCTGAAAGGCATCGAGGGCGAAGACGATGCGGTCCAGCGAGAGGAGCGGCGGTAGCGGCGAGGGTGACGGCGGTGCCGCTTGTGCCTGTGCTTGTGCCTGTGCGCCGAAGAAGCTGCGGCTGCGCTCTTGGACCCAGCGCGCGTAGAGGATGAGCAGCATGGTGATGGACAGGGAGATGCGCAGGAAGAGGAGGAGCAGCCAGAGGAGGCGCAGCGGCAGCGTCTGCGGCGGCAGCGTCGTGACGGTGAATTCGGCCGTCGTGGGCGAGGGCCGGCGAATGCGCAGGCGAGGGGCCGTGGTGAGCATCGTGATGCGTTGCTTTTTGCTTTCTCTCTCTCTCTCCTTTTTCGTCAATTGGGACAAAGATCTAGCCCATTCATTCATGTGCAAAATATGATGGAGTCTGTCGGCCGAAGCCGTCAACCAGAGTCCTGCAGGCAGTGTATCGCCCTCGTGGAAATTTACAAGTAGGTACATGTAGTTTGACTCAGATAAGCAATCTGTATTGTAGGCACTTTCCCAGATGCCAAGGCGAGTTGTACGAATTCCTCTGAGAAGGATTGTTGCAGCGCACAGTTAGGCATAAAAGGTGGCTTAGACGTGACGGCCATCATGATGATCATGCACTCACCCATGTCTCCTCCAATAAGATCATCGCGGGTGGGCTTATATGCACATGTAAAAGGCACATCATGCATCCTTACCTCAGCATGGTCTATTGGCCTTTCCGAACCACTCAGCCTGATCTTCCCAACCTACCTGGGAATCTTTCACGTCCGCTTTCACATCTACCTCGCACGCAGACAAGTTGTATTTCAGATAAGACATGCCCCGGGATATAGCAGACACCGGGTTAACCGTCGTCTACGAAGCTGACATCCCTTTGCCAATCGTCGAGTGCGTTCTTTTGACTTCTAGTAGAACAAGCGTCGATCAACTGATTTCATCTGTTCAGTATCGTATTCGTTCATGGCTTACAAGGCCACCCATTCAAGACATGGACCCATCGTTCCAAGGCCCTTGATACGCTTGAATCGACAACGCCAACAGGCGAGAAAGACGAGAAGAGAGGTAGCATTCGTCGTATGGTCTGGAAACCACCAAAAGTTTCACTAACAGGCGGCACGCGATCAACTGCTACTGAGGAAAATGACAGCCAGCTTGGGTCGGTATTCTGGCCTGCCGATTTGCTTCCCGACAAATGTCCCGACTCACGCATTCTCACTTTCGGTTATGACAGTAAGGTTACCAAGCACAGAGCCGGTGGGATAAACCACAACAGTATCCTCTCCCATGGCAAGGATCTGTTATTTTCTCTACACAGGGAAAGGCATCTAAAGCACCCGCTGGTTTTCGTTGCCCACAGCCTAGGTGGTATCATCGTCAAGGAGGTAGGTCTATGCTAGCCCTTAGGCGCATGTACAAATTTTTGAACTGTACTTGCAGATGCTTGCGAGGTCATCTTCATCCCCTGAAGCTGAGCTTAGAGACGTAGCCGAGTCAACTGCATCGATCATTTTTCTTGGTACGCCGCACCGCGGTAGTCAGGATGTTGCGGCACTCGGCGAAGTGGTGCGGTCTGTCATCAGTTCTCTTGGCATGGAGACGACGCCTGTCATTCTTGATGCCCTGGGATTAAAGACAACAGACTTGTCACGAGCACAGGAAGACTTTTCCATGCTATGGCAAAAGCACGACTTTCAAATCAAAACCTTTCAGGAAGGCCTCAGCCTGGCAAAGATTGGGAAAAAGGTGGTTCCCGATTATTCATCGCTGATTGGAGATTATCGTGAGCATGCCGAGACGCTGCAAGCAAATCATATAGAAATGTGTCGGTATTCGGGAAAGGACGACCCGAATTACCGCAAAGTCTCTGGAGAACTTGGCTCGATATACCGTTCCATCGCGAGAGTTCAAGCAACTGAGGCTCAACCAGCTCGGCAAATACGATTTCTCAAGTCAGTCTCGAGTGCCGCCTCCACGAAAGGGAGACTGAGTAATATCGCCAATGGCCAGCTCTATGAGGCTTGCCTTGGATCTCTGTGGCTCCCAGGTATTCATATTCGCTACCAAAGCCTGGAAAAGCCGGCGAACCAGACGTGCTCATGGTTATTCAACCATGGAGTGTATCGAGATTGGCTCAACGGTACGAGTAAGCAGGAGAGCTACGGTCTTCTTTGGCTGAAAGGAAAGCCAGGTTCGGGCAAATCAACACTCATGAAGGAAGCTTTTCGCCGGGCGGCGCCGGGGCAGGCCAAGTCACACTATACTACTGCTGCTTTCTTCTTCAGTGCCAAAGGGGATACGCTGGTGCGCTCGAGTCTTGCCCTTTTCCAGTCCTTGATATACCAACTTTTGCCTGGGGACAGAGAGAGTCTCCAGCGCTTCCACAAGATGTGGGAGGAAAAAGTCAAATTTATGAGAGGGGGCATGCGACAACAGATATCCATCTGGACAGAGCCAGAGCTCAAGGCTTTCTTGGAGTCGATGCTGATGAGCCAGACGAGAAGAACAATCATTTTCATTGATGCTTTGGATGAATGTGATGAGTCCATGGTACGACCGATGGCTTATTTCTGGAGGACAATCACCAAGTCAGCCCATGATCAAGGAGCTGATCTCAATGTCTGTCTATCCAGCAGGCACTTCCCCACAATCACCTTGGATGACTGTCCTGAGATCATCGTTGAACAGCACAACAGTGACGACATTGTGTCATATGTGGACCAAAAATTTCACGTCCATGTGCGAGTCCAAGATTCGCCTTGGGAACACCTAAGGCGAAGTATTCTGAGCAAGGCTGATGGAGTGTTTCTTTGGGTTGTCTTGGTGGTAGAAGACGTGCTCAAAAGCTGGGATGATGGCAAAGGAATGCCGTACCTGATCAGACTGGTGAGGAACGTACCAAGAGAACTCGAAACGTTATTCTCCAGCATGTTTTTCAACCTTGATCCGCACGAAAACCGAACAATTACCAGGCTCTTCCAGTGGGTAATCCTAGGGACGAAACCATTCAGCCTTCACGAGTGGCATCACATAATGGCATTCATTTGGCAGCCTTCGATTACATCACTCAAAGAGTGGCGTCAGTCGGTCCATTTTACCGATAGCGACGAGCAGCTCGTAAAGCAGATTAGGAGAGTCTCAAGGGGCTTGGTGGAATTGAAGAACATTGGAGCGGGTGACTTACAAGACGAGGGAGTCGAATTAATGTCCATTGACGCAGGAGCGGGATCGCTTAACCTGGAGCAAGGCAATACTAGGATCGTCCAGGTCATACATGAATCAGTACGCGACTTCTTCTTAAAAGGCAATGGATTTTCTATGCTTGATTCGAGTCTACGGACCAACCCAATCGGAAATAGCCATCTTTCAATCATCAACGCCTGCCTGGACTACCTCAACATCAAGGAGCTGGATGGACTCGTCAAGGCAAGGATTCACGCAGCTCGCCGCCGCGAAGACAGTCCGAAGATTGCGGAAAATGGCATGAAAGGCCCAGCACAGGCCAATCATGTGGCCAATCGAAATTCAACACCTTCCTACAAACACAGGCCGCAGTATACCAAGAAATCGGCGACGGGAGAAGAAAATGCATCCATATTTGAGATGCTGAGATCCCTGGACGACCCTCCAAACGTGGATATCGTTGAATGGATGGCAAAGGGAGGCGCCATTCCTGGCGAGCAATCAGAATCGGACAGGCCCCCCTGCGGATCCGAGGCGTGTTTCTCCCAGCTGAGCCGGTCACAAATACTGGAAGATGACCCTGCTCTTCTCTCCTATGCCACATTCAGACTATTCACGCATGCTCAACTGGCTGAACGATGTGAAGTTGATCCAAGCCCTGTGGTGAAGCGGTTGAGTGATGGGGCAACCTGGGTTCGCTGGGTTACACTCAGAGAGGACGTACCGGAAGGGACCGAAATGCTCGCTTTTGCTGCTTACATGGGCCTATCTTCGTGGATAAAGGCCAACGATGAACTCACCCGTGGCTTTGCGGTTTTGGATTCCGATGAGATGATCTGCCAGGAGCTGCCAACGGCGGCTGCCAAGAGTGCCAGTCGTGCAAGACGCCGTAGGGAAGCAAGGCGTAGGAGAAACAAAGCTTGTGGTACGTTGTGTTGGCCCCTTCGCCATGAACCTTGTTCATTCGTCTGCCGCATGTGCAGGAATTACTAACGACCATGTATCCAGATCGTTGCAGGCGAAGAAAAGCGAGATGTCATCCATCGCCAGAAGACGAGACTCGATGTACTAATTGCATTCGGCTGGGAAGTGAATGCATCCCAGGCAGACAGCAACCTAATCCTATCCCCAATGTACGGCAACCTAATACTGTCCCCAACAACTGGCAATCTAATGCCAGCACACAGGACAATGCTTTTGAAAGCGACCCTCTGCAGCCTCATACTATTTCTGACGACTTGCTTGAATTTTTCCAAATGAGTGACAGCTGGGTGCAAGCTAATATTGCTCCCTACGCTACCTTGCCTCCTGCGTACGCTGATCGACCTGGAAGCGTCGCAAGTTTTAGCTCTGCGGGTAGTCACAATGTTAGTCCCTGGGCATAACTGCTTGTATCATCTTGTTCTTCTGTTTCTTGCATCAAGGCATTTTTGGCCGTGCTCTCTGTACCTACCAAACATTGAGACCTTTCCTCGCCGCTTTACAGTTCGTATAACGTGCGCTTGTAAATAGACTGTCATGATAAAACTAATGTACTACACAATGAACGGCGCAATGCAACTTATGACACTAGAACTAAGGGTCACAAGGCTTCAGAGCCATCTCTTTTGGCTTCTGCAATCTCTCATTCATATATAAGACGAAGCAATCTGGGCTCGTTGGGTTGCACTCAGAGAAGACATACCGAAGGAAACCAGCCTAAGCTCCTCTCTTGTTAAGATGGGCCTGGGGCCATGGGAGTAAGCCATACGTGGCATTGGAGGGACTCAGTTTCACCAGTACCCGGAACAGGGCATGCCGCCATGGGAGGGAATCATGCACAATGTTAAAAGGACTCAGCGGAACCAGTATGATCCGGATAAGAGCATGCCGTTTACGGTCCAATACGCTAGTGGTGGTCCTATTCTCCGGCAGGCTTTCGACGAGTTTCACTCTCGGCCACCTGAGGAACAACACTATCATGGGCCTCGGAGTGTTGCGAGTTTTGAGTCTACAGGTACTGCTTCATGCTTGGGTAGAAGTAGTTGTACAGATTTCATTGCATGGCCGTCTTCTGTACGGCTGTAGTTTCGCATCTTGAAGTAATCCTGAACCAAAGAATACGACGCATACAAGGCACGACTCCGTGTCTGCGGCATAGTGGGGATGTGTAAAGAAGCGAGGCGATATCCAACCTCCATGTGCTGGCCACCTGGCCGTAATTACGTGGCTCTCACGCCTGTATATTCCCCAACGCCGGGAACTCGCCTCGACACGTCATTCACCAGGCCAGTCACCAGCCTCATATACGCGGGCTGCCGGCCGCGGATAGAAGGTTCCAGAGTCTCTGAAAGCAACACGCAGCCATATTACTAGGTAGTCATAGTAGCCGTAATAACTGTAATTGATGTCGCATTTTGCGTTGTGTGGTATACATGTATGTAGTAGACTTGGTACAAGTAGATCTAGTTGGGTACTATAGAAAATCTAGTAGACGTCGCGGATATATTCATATTCTTCTAGTAACTGCTGCTATCTCTATATTCTTCTAGTAACTGCTGCTACTATCTATAGATTCCTCTAGTAACTGCTACTATAATAGATCTAGATCTAGTAGACCTGATGACAAATGGAACATCTAGCAGATCCAACATCTCTGCAAATGCAAACGTAGAGGCGGTATTCACAGGCAGCCACGTCATGTGCCAGACGGGTGAATGCGTTATCAGTTGGATAGATGCATTTGTTGGGGCGGGCAGATACATTGAGATGCCCACGTACATGTTATAACCTTTTCGACGTGGCGGTGAACTGAGTTTACAGTGAATTCAAACACCACCTCATCTCAAAGCAACTCTGAAACTATAAAAGGTCACCTTTGCCGCTCTTTGCCCTCTCGTCTTCAAAGGCACCCATCTCGACTGCCAGCATCGATAGTCTGCATCTTGTCTTCAACTTCACATCCGCAAGGTAATGTCCGTATACCCCCTCTCTAAAAGATCAAGCTATGAGACTCTTTTCTGATCACCTCCATCTACCTAGCTTCGTTACTCGCGTTACTCAAGATGCCAGGAAGCGGAAAGAACCGGTCGAAAAAGGCTCAGCGCAAGGAGCAGCAGCAGCGGCAGCGAGAGGAGCAGCAGCAGCAGCAGCAGCAGCAGCAGCGGGAGGAGCAGCGGGAGGAGCAGCAGACTGAGACCGAAGGGGCACAACAGCGCGCCGGACCAAGCAAAGCGCCGCAACTTGCCGTGCCGCAACTTGCTGTGCCGGTGACTCCATCTCCCAGGAAACCCGCCAAGAAGGATACACCACCCTCCAAGAGGCGTCTGCAAGTCGGGGATGATCTAGAGCCACCCAAGGATGACGAAGATGCTACGGCAACATTTGCTCTCGCCATAATTCGACCCCAACTGTCGCAAGAGATCGAACAGCAAGTCCGGGAAGTCATCGGCACCCGTCATGGAAAGCAGCTCAGCGTTTCTCAGCTCAGCAACTTGACCATCGGCGCGATGCAATCTCCAACAAAGCAGCAGGTCGAAAAGGAGAGACAAAGAGCCGAGTCCATCATCGAGAACAGGCTTCAAAGCAAGAGGGCATATCTAGCCCAAGCCGAAAAGCTCGTCACCATTATCAACAACGCGTGGCACGCTGGTAACCTCGATGTGAGGGAAGACCAGTTCCATTCCCAGATTGAGCAGCTGGAACGCTTCATCACAGCCCTGACAGGAGATGTTGCTGTTATCCAAACCTCTCGGCACGAACTCAGCGGTAGACTCATGGATAACATGATTTGGGAACAAGACCGTCAGAACACGGATTGGGCCTATCTGGATCTTTTGATCAGTCGCTATAAGACGCCTGAGGAAGCAAGGCTGTCTTTGTTTGCCCCAAGAGATCCCAGCACCCAAGAAAGGTTTAGAAAGAGGGTCCTCAAGGCGTATGATGCAGATCATGGGCGTTCGCAGTGGTGTGTCATCTCTGGAAAATTGCTTGATGTAGCCACTGTGAGGGCAGCCCATACTGTTGGGTACAATGTGGGCGAACCTTCTGCGCGGCATCTGTTTGGGCCACCTAGCGACAAAGACGGCCATTTAATGGCAGAGAAGAACGGCATCCCGATGCACTACACGTTCGAAGAGGCTTTCGACGATGCACGGTTGGTCATCGTACCAGAAGTACAACCAGATGGAAACCCACGAGAAGGCTGTTGGAAAGTATACTGCCTCGACGACCCCGATACCCATGAAGAGGATATACATGTCCCACATGGTCGTGAGCTTCATGGGCGCTCGTTGACGTTCCGGAACGACTTTCGGCCCTCTGCTCGATACTTGTACTTTGCGTTTTGTATGAGTATATTGAGGAGACAACGGCACCAGGTCCGCGGTTGGTGGCGAGATTACCTCATCAATGGCCCTGGAAAGGTTTGGGCAACGCCGGGCACTTACTTGCGCACTTCGACTCTTCGGATACTTGCGAACCGAGTCGGTCACCTGACTAAAGAGGAGGCGGCCGAATTTGCAGAGGGACCAGATGATGAGGATGAAGACGTGGAGATGCAAGATGCCCAAGCCGAGCTCATAACCGCAGCCTATCTTGACCAGGATTCGCCCACTCCTGCCACCTACAAGGGTAGGCGTCTCCCGAGACGCGGCGGGCGAGACCACGAGAGATATGAAGAGAGCCGTGACGAAAGCCTTGGGGAGGAGGAGGAGGAGGAGGGAGATGAAGAGGTGTAATTTGTAGTCGAGTTGTGTTGAATCACGTGCTCCCACACACGTGACTCCCTGGAGCAACCCGCGCTCTCTTGTTGGACACGATCCCGTTTGCTGTTGTTGTTTTCTTCCTTTTTCTCCTTCAGATGGCTTCAGGCAGACCCTCGTCAAGTTGTCACGTGGATCTCTGTGACCACTCTTTGGTCAAGCCCACTTTCTGTTTGCTGCTGTTTGAAGCGAGTCTTTTTTCCCTCTTCCTATGGATAGATCAGCATAGCAAAACACAGATCTCTGTGTTTTGCGCCTTTTAGCTTGTTAATTTGTACGTGTTTTTGTGGCCCAATTTGCTTTATTGACCATGTGTGGCTAAAGCGGTAGATTGAGAAAGACCCTTGAAAATCAAATCAATTTACATACTAGAGTTACAAAAGATATATAGATATAGTAGCAGCTACTAGAGAAATATAGAGATAGTAACAGCTACTAGAGAAATATAGAGATAGTAACAGCTACTAGAGAAATGTAAATATAATAGCAGCTACTAGAGAAATAGAGATATAGTAGTAATTGCTAGAGACATAGAGATATAGTAGTAGCTACTAGAGAAATGTAAATATAATAGCAGCTACTAGAGAAATAGAGATATAGTAGTAATTGCTAGAGAAATAGAGATATAGTAGTAATTGCTAAGAGATGTACGGAGTAAATATGTTCGAAATCTTCTTGGTCTCGGTTTTTCTGTCCCCCGCTTAGATGGCTCTGAAGCCTTGTGACGCTTCGTCTTAGTGGCATGAGTTGCATTGCGCCGTTCATTGTTTAGTACATACCTACCTACTAATAATGTACATGTAGTTTTGTGGTGGCAACTCGCCGGTACACGTATCATGCACGTAGGACCACAACCGCAGCATTACCACCAAGTATCACGGCTACTTGTGCTGCCGCCAGCCATGGCGATTACCACAGCCACGATTACGATTGCAAGCAAGGCAACAGGGACAGCGTTGATGTGCAGAGACATGCATCTAGTTTTTTCATCAATCAATCCATGCAACTCATGCCACCAACACCAAAATGCCACGGGGCTCCAGAGCCATCTCAGCAAGAGATCGATAGTGCGCGATGCTAAGAGATTTAGCCAGCGCAAGTTAGTTTGCCGTTCTAGAGCGCGAAGGGCTGGAAGCTGCCGAAAGTGGCACATGGAAACGCGGGGATTGGATCATTGGGCATCCACTAGGCGCCACTCGTACGCGCCGCGGAATGAGTTTTGAAACGATGAGGGACAAGCTAGTCGAGCAGCTGGCATGGCAGAATAAGCCCCTGAGCAGATGGACAGACAGATGGTAGATGGCTTGAGCGGTTTTTTGGGTGGAAACAAGTGAGAGGAGTGGTGTTAGCGATAGTGCTTGTCAGTAGGACGAGAACTGGACTCGTATGCAGATGCAGATGCAGATGCAGTCATCACAGTCATTGACCTAGCTGGTGGCGATCCTCATCGTCTGCAAGGGGGGTTGAACGTGTGTCTCGGTTAAGGGGAGAGGCGGAAGAAGCGACAGCCTGAATGGAGAAGCGATAGGAGAAAGAGAGACGATGCCAATTGCTACTCGTACTAGCTTGCCGAAAAGCGACACCGTCTCTTGCAAGCGTATTTGATAGAGGCGGTAGCATCACCACATAGTCTCATCATCTGACGACAAGCTCCAAGTCATGCAACGAGCCATTGAGCACTCCTTTGGCGCGACATGACCAAGGACTGGAGACATATGTACCAATCGTACTGAACAGTACTCCGTAGATACGCCCGGTTCGTACTCGTAATCATGCTCAAACCCAGATGGCCAAACGGAGGGCCTGTCCTCGTACGCGTGGTGACCAGGGATTGATTGACTCGGAGCATCCCAACCCATCAGCATCCCTGGACGGTCTCTCTCTCCACAAGGGACCCCAAGCGGAACAACGGCTGCGTTGCCCATCAGATCAGCGGGGACGGACGGCCTGACTTTTCTTGACTTTTGGGAGGAAGAATTGATGTCGACTGTTGTTTGGTTGGTTGGTTGGTTCGGCTGCAGTATGTAGAGTGTGATGTGTACAATCTGCAGGGTGATTTGATTCCACGAGTTGGGGCTTCATGTCATGTTGATGATGCCTGCATGTGCATGTGCCAATGCTCCAGTGATTTAACCGACCCTTTTTTTTTTTTTTTTGCTGTCGATGGCAGCACGCAAGGCATGGCATTGGATCGTATGTTTTGGAGTCTTCGTACTCGCCAAAATGCCAAATGGTAGACTGTCGCATCCCGTCTTTTTTGGGGGGGGGGAATGACATGCCGAGGACATGGAAAATACAGAGGGCGAGACAATGCCCGATTCTTGTCTCATTGTTGCTGTAGCTGTTGTATCATGATCATCCTATCTTCACATCGCCATACCACATCAAATGCATTGAAGCCATCATCCAGTGCATCGCCCCCAATCCGCTCCAAAATCATGCACCTCGAGTCCCCCCTTCATCTACTCTATCGCCCAACAAGCCGGGCATTCGCCACCCCTGCCATTCCAGAGCGTATCTGTATTTGTACTTGTATTTGCACAGGCAACATCCACCCATTGAAAACTTCAGGTCCATGTTCCGGTTCGTGGCATTTCCCCCCCCCCTGCGTCTTCGGCTGCAGCAGCTGCTACAGGCACAAGAGAGTCCGCTAACATGCAGAGGCTAGTGCGCTAAACCTTGCGGCCGTAGTGGCTCTGGCGCGCCGCTAGCCGGGGCTGTTCTAGGCTCTGGGTGGCCCGAGCGGCACGAGGCAATCTCGCTGAGCCAGAGGCCCCTGGCGGCTTGCGCTCTGCAATGAGCCTTTCCATGCGCGATACCTGGGGGCCTGTCTCTCGGGTACCTGGCGAACGGGGGGGCAGATGCTACCTGGTACCTGACAAGAGCACGAACCTCTGCGCTGTTTGCAGTGTACTCCTCGGCAGTTGCACCAGGTACACCAAGTACAGCGAGTACACGCACCAGGTACCTGCGCCCGCTAGCGCCAATCTCTCTCTCCCCCCAGCTGCAAACGCCTCGAGCTTCAGGTCTCTTCCCTCTTTACGGAGTAGCCCAAGCCAACAGGTACCTGCCTGCCTGTACCTTGTACGCTCTAACTCCAAGCAATTCGCCTCCCTCTTTTCGATATCAGGCTACTGCTCTCTCTCTTCTTCTCCTCGACTTTCCCCCTCTTCTCGATTCTTGTCTCCCGATCTTGTCCAATTTTCTTCATTAACCAAGGACGGACAATTCAATCTCTGCTGTGTTTGTCTCATTGGATATTCGGTCAATTGGAACAAGACTCACGGCCTGCATCACATTGATCACACTGTCAAAAGCAGTCCAAGCTCATTCGCCAATGTCAACCTTGTAAACCGCATTCATCTCTCTCTCTCCTCTTCTCTCTTCTCTCTTTTCTCCTCTCTGCTCCTCTTTTATTCCTTCACTCTCTTTTCCTTCACCACAAGGCTCCCTCATTCGAGCCCCGACATCGCCATCGCCACACGAATACGACTCCCCCTGCCCACTGGACAAACCCGTCACCAGCTGCACTGTTCCATTCTCCAAGCTTCGTGCAACCCAGAGGTATGATTTCTTTCCCTCACTCTATTCGCACGTCCCATGGCCTGCATGTGCCGCTGTGGCAATGTCCAGGTGCTCCCCACGCAAAGTTTTTTGTTATTTTTTTTTTTTTAATTTTTTAATTTTTAATTTTTATTGTCGTCTCTGCCGCACAGCCCCTACAAACATTCTCCCTTGCATACATCCAGCATGCTAACTTCCGTCTCCCAGATAGCCTTTTTTTTTCTTGTTACACTCTGTTTTGCCTCCTCTCTGTTACTCTTCTCGCCTCTATTTAATCTGACGAGAATCTGATTTCGGCCATTCTTTCCACTCCTCATCACAATTTTGCCTTACCCTCCATAACCACCACCACCACCACCATCATCATGGCTACTCCCGACAAGAGGCAGTCTACTGCCAGCGTTGTTCTCACCCGAGAAGTCACCGTCGAGATTTCCGTGCCCGACAAGGCCCTCACCCCTACCGTGGGCGTCTATGCCGTGCCGACCAATGCCACCTCGGTCACCAGCATCACCTCCAACCCAAACTCGGACAAGACGACTACCAATCCCTTTGATGCCGACATTGAGGCCCTCAACTCTCACAGCTCCTTTGACAAGCCCCTCCGAAAAAGCATGACGCTGGATGCCAAGAAGAACTGCCAAGTCTGGCCCGGAAAGGACCACTGGGAGAAGCAGGCCCAGCAGACCAAGGCGAAGCGGAACAACTGCACCTGCATGGCCAACCTGAGCCCGCGCAACAAGATCATTGCCAAGGTCCTCATCATCGTCCTGGTTGTGGGAGTCGCCGTCAGCGTCGGCTTTGGCATCAGCAAGCCGCTGGGCGCACCGCTCTGGGGCGACAAGTCCAACTGAAAGCAAACATGCTCCTCCGTGATGCTTCCGATGACGAAACGTCGTACGAACCCTTTTTTTTTCTCGCAGGCCCTCCCGGGGCAATGTGCCGACCGCTTTGGAGTACCACCCATCTCCAAGGTCCTCTTTTTTTTTTCCCTTCGCCGAGTCACACATTGTGCCGCCACTTCTCTTGTTCTTGTTTTATTCAACTGTTTATTGTAATCATGTATGGCCCTGCGATAGCAGAGTGAGGGAGATTTCATATCATAGCCGGGCGTTTACGGAGTTGTGTGGATTTTCGCCCCAATATTTGGAGCGCATTTACGGTAGAAATACACGCAGGAATGGCGGCTGGATGGAATTGTGCCTCGTCTATGAGCTCCGGCCTCGGGCACGAGTTTGAGTTTGTTTTTTTACAGTTACCTATATAAAGGGATACATAAAAGCACACATGCCAGCACGCATTATGAGTTGATCACGCAGTGATTTCGTTGTTGCAATGTCACGATGCTGTCTTGTGGATGGCCTGTTTGTCCGTTTTGGGATTTTGTCTTTTTACTTTTCTTTGTTCGCCTATTCTTTCGTGATTGGTCCTTTCTTCCCTTGCAGTTGGTGCTAATAATGACGGACATGGATGTTACATGGCGCATTGACCCTAGTAAGGGGCTTGCTGCAACGGCCTGATTTCTGACAATGAAGTCGGCAAATTGACGTGATGATGCCAAGACGTGACTTCGAAGGGCAACAGATGGAATATCGGTGCCGATGCGCAATACAGAGCAAAATACAATTAAGTTTTTTGCATGCAAAGAAATACTATGCGCCAGATACGGGAGTGGCCGCATGCAGCATTTGGCCATGGTTGTGCAAGCTCAACTCTACCAGACGCCACCAGGGAGCAGAAGCGCCAAGTCGAAAAAAAAGGTTCAATCCTCGTACTGGATATGGAGACGTGGAACATGGGCCGGGGCGTGACAGTTCAGAAGAGATGCAAAATCCGGAGCGCATGTGCTGTTGAATAGACGTCAAAGGTGGGCTCACGAATACACGTATATCAAGGCACTTGTGAGGTTCTAATAATAAACAGTTGGCTTTGTCGAATGGGGAAAAAATGGAGTGGAAAAAAAAGGCTATACACGTATTGTTTCGATTTCATGGTGTGAGGGCGGGATATTTCGTGGCCAATCAAGGTGATGATGCCGCGGTGGGTGGGGCGGGTGATTTGCAGAGGCGCTTCAAAGATATACACAGTTGGTTAGTAGCTTTTATATAATTAATTCTAATGTCAATGTTGTTTATTGAGAGGAAAATAAGTTGAATGTGTCGATATTGTATATAGAGAGATTTTACTTTAATATTCATAGACTTGGAGGAGGGATTTGCAAATGTTACTGGGTTTATACATTAATAGTGTAAAATGCTATAATATATTATCAAAACATCAAACGGTATTATTTCAAGATATCATATCAACTAATATTCTATATTAATTTGTTTATTCTATTGTATACTATGTTATTTTCATTATATCACGCTCACACCAAGTGCAATGGACTGGCAGCTGCTACCAGTGGAAAAAATGGAAGGCAGGAACAACGGACCAAGTGGCTGCCAGCTGAACAGGCCACAACAGCAGATGGCAAGAACTGATTGCACTGCTTAGTCAAAAGAAGGAAGAAAAGAAAAACAAACGAAGGAAAAATTTGCAGCCCATCTTTTGGTGCCGACGAAATCTTCGTGCTCGCCTCTTTTCCCTCCTCTCCCAAACATCTTGTGCAAGCTTCGTCCTCCCCCCCGAAGCAACTTTTGCACGCCCTCACCACAAATCATCCCAGCAACCAAAAACACTTCGATTCTCTCTCTCAAATCAAGCTTAATCATGGAGGGACAACGGCCCTCCACCGTCTACCTCGTCATCGCCATCATCATGGCCGTCCTCATCTTTCTCAACATCCTCATCGGCATCGTCTACCTGCTCATCCCCAAGGACTGCATCCGCTGCGGCCCCGAGAGCCAGCAGCCGCCTCGTCGTGGCTTGAACGGCATTGCTCCCGCGTACAGCCTTCGCTCCATCTTCGTCTCTGGCTCCCGCGGCCGGCGCGTTGCCATCATCAACGGCTTCGTCGAGGTGGACGACGACTTTGACGCTTGGGCGTACTGGGCGACGGACTCGGAAGAAACGCTCAGGGGACTTCCCAGCCGCTTGCAGTCGCAGGAGCAAAGTCAGAATCAGGTTCAGTCTCAGCAGTACCCCTACGGCCTTCACAGAGATGAAGGTGCAGGCATAGTCAGCACCAGACCATCTGCCGCCGAGTATGGCTACCAGCACCACAACGAGCGCATGGAGATTCCCCTCCAAGGCACGGTTGCCAGAATTCCGGCGCACAGAACCAGCGGTGGATTTGCCTTTACCGAGTACGACTTTGAGCCGCCCATGGAGTACGCCGCTGAGCGAGCTGCGTCGCTTCATTCCCACCCTCTTGCTCGTGGTAACGAGATCGACATTGGTCAACTCCCGCAGACGCCCACGCCCACGGTGCGCACATGGGGAAGAGACAGCGACGCCACCATTCGAGCTGTCGTGGAGAATCCCCGACGGGACGTTGGTGGCTCGAGGCCCAAGAGTTACCGTTCCGAAGGACAGGCTTCCAACGATGCTGGCCGTCAGGGCTACTAAAGGTACGATGAGGATCCGCGGTGGATGGAGTGAGGAGCACGGCGGGGACAAGGAGATAGACTAAACAAAAAAAAGCACCAAAAAAAAAAGAAACATCTCACCTCTTTACGACACAGGAATCTGTAGGTTATAGGGGGGCATCAGCTGCATTTAGATCATTTCTGGCTTCGGCGAGGCACTTGGCTCGTCTGAGCTCAACACATGTACGGGATACGACAAAACAGGGAACGGGGGGGCATATGGGAACAGCTAAACTACCAAGTCTAGGTAGGTAGTGAGCTTGACATTCAAGCTCTATATAATCACGGCACGGTACATATCAAAAGTTTCCCTTGACAGCTCGTGAGTTCACCATGTAGGTTGACCACGTAGGTCCACCGGGTAATTCACCGTACAAGTCCATCACAAGAGTAACAAATATAGGTAAAGGGATTCATCTCACACCATCAAACATGAGCATTTTTCATGGACCGTCACATTAACTAAAAAGTAGATTCAGACACTGGCCCAGCCATGTCCCCCGCAGTCTGCCATCTCGTCTCTTTTCGCAAAAAGGCTCATTGCGCTTGTCTAAAAAAAAGAAGCAGAGGCGCCTCACCACCCTGTTTTTTTCCCTTCTAGTTCTCCGTATAGTGTGCCCTTCCTCGAGCCCTGTTTCAAAAAGTAGAATTGATGGTGAAAAAAAAAAGAAAATGAAAAAAAAAGACAAGAGTAAAAAAAGAATAAAGGAGTTAAAAAAAAGATGGGGAAAAAATACAAGTAACCTCCTTCTCTCTTGCTCACTCTTCTCTGTTAGCGTCCTCCAAATCCAAACTAGTTCATGCTCAAGCAAGTGTTGGTTTCAATGTTTCTGTGCACCTCTCACGGCGTCTCTATTACGCCGTCTGCGTTTGGTCACCGTTGAGGAGCGTCGTTGTTGCATCACCAGAAGTCTATCGTGGTGTTCCTGGATGCTCGGTGCCGTGGATGCAGGGATTCGAGTATAAAAAGCAATAGGCAAAGATGGCGAAAAGACAATCTTTAAAAGAGGGGGTGTTACAGATGCGCGCGATTCGTCGTTCCATCGTCATTGTTGAGCGTGGCGAATGGCTGTTTTCTTGTCCTCGGGGGCAATGGTATTCCGCCATCATCTGTGTCGCTGGTCTGAATGCATGTGCTCCGTCTTCTGCTGATGCCGCTTGTCCGGACGGCTTGCGCGAGCACTCATCCATTAAAATGTATTATCGTAAAGAAATGACTTGGCGAGAAAAGAACAAGAAAAGAGAGTCTAGTCAAGCCTTGAAGTGGGAGCAAAGGGCTGCAAGTCATCAGACAGACTGATATAATAACAATGGCTCGCCGACGTTTTCGATTTCGGGAATGGTGCACTTGAGATCAAACGCTTTGGAAAGAACAATTTTGAAAATCTATCAATGGGGTTAGATTCCCGCATGACAAGTACGAGCGCGTAGAGGCAATCACACCTTTTGTACGTTGATGCTGTGGCTTGTACTTGAGAAGATCAGGGATGCCCGCATGGCCTTGGCAAATCGTCTCGCCTGTGGGTTGGCAATTCGTCAGCAAATCGTCCTGCAATGTGTACATGTTCCCGTTCACAAACAACCTACCTGATTGGAAATCTCCTCTTGATCCTGGATGGGAAAGTTGACAAAGTGGTCGTACTTGGTGCCGACCAAGACGGGGATCGCCGTCTTGTTGAATCCGCGGCCCTGGCGATACCACTCCTTGATGCTGTTGAGCGTGCTCTTGCGCGTCAGGTCAAACATGAAGAGGATGGCGACGGCGTCATTGCACACCAGCGGCAGCATGTTGACAAACTCGCGCTGGCCGCCCAGGTCCCAGATGGAAAAGGTGATTTCGGTGTTGCGGATGGAAATGGTCTTTTCCATGAAATTGACACCCAGCGTCTGGATGTAGTCCTCGTCCCAGCTTCCCTCGACGTATTTGACCATGAGCGACGTCTTGCCGATCTGGGCATCGCCAACCATGCCCACCTTGATCACCACGTGGCTCCGGCCGTTGGTTTGGTCGCCCGAGCTTGGCCGGTAGTCATTGTATGGCGGAGGCGCCGGGTTCGACAAGCCACTAGCTGGTCTCGAAAGCGATCCCGACACGGGCGGCGTCTGTCGGCTCGGGGACTCTTCATCCTGCCTCAGGCTGCCGGCAAGGCTGTGGTCGAGCGAGTGGCTCTGCTGGTGGTGGAAGCCGTTGCTGGAAGCGGCCTCTGAAGCGCCGTCGAAGCCCATGATTTCGTCGGGGCCCTGGCTGATGTCGGCCTCGTGAGGGGGGAGAAAGTCTTGCTGCTGGGAAATATCCATCTCCGTGGTCTCGACGGCGGCGGCGTCGTGGAGCTGGTCTGGGCGGGCCGCGACGATGGTTGGTGAATCCAGGCTGAACACAAGGGAGAAAAGGGACGGCAAACGGTCGGGGCGCGGCGAAATGAAGGAGCGGAATGAGATTGGAATCAGGGCGGTTGGATTGGCTGGTTTGTAAGGCTCGTCGGGTTTCGGATGGGAATCAGCTCGTCGTGGCAGGTCGGCGCGGGGAGCAGCAAGCGGGCGGCTGCGCAAGGGCAAGATTAAACAAGGAGAGAAAGAAAAGAGAAAAGGAAGAAGAAGGAAACAAAGGAAACGGGGTCGAGTCCAGGTCAACGGGCAAAGTCAAAATGTTAGAGGTTTGACTGAGGTGCGAGGGCTGGGCTTTGGGATGAGGGGTGGTGAGAGCAATGGCGAAAGACAGATTGGGCCTAGCAGGGGTTTGTCCAGCTGGGTCTTGGGTCTGGGGGAGATTTTTTGGGCGTTGGCAAGGGAATTGGAAGGGAAACAAAGGCCCGGGCCGGAATTACAGAGGCGCCGCCTGGATTGGATTGGATTTACAACGAGCGGAAGCACGGGGCATCAGCTGCTCTCAACTGTTGATTGAGGCCTAACATTGATCGATGTGAATAGAGTGGATGGAAATTGGACGGAACCAATGGAACTGCGCTACGGAGGTGCTGTGCTTCTGCCGACCACTAAAGGGTCGCTGATGCCCAGCGAGAAGCACTTGTGCTGCGCTGTGCTGCGCTGTGCTGGCAGTCATTAGTGGGCGTAAAGGGGGCATGGCGATGCGTGACTGACGTGACGTGACGTGACGTGACGAGCTGAGATTTGATGGTAGACTTGGGCGGGACGAGATGGGGGATTTTTTGCGTCTGTTTAATTCCAGCAAGGGTGTACATAAGCGAGAAGAGGTGGGGATGCTGATGACGATGGATGATGGTGATTTAAAACATGAGATTTGATGAGCCTACGGCATGTAAGTGAGCGTGTAAGTGTGTGAGTGTGTGTATGAGTGAGCAGTATATGATTGATTGAGTGAGTGTTTCATCATGTACATGAACGTGTATACAATTTTCCTCTGCTTCACTCGGTAGCTTCTCTGTTTCTCCGCCGACCGATTGAACCATGATTGCCTTAGTAGATGCTTTGGACGTGCATTAGAACATGATTTCCAGCGCTCTGTAATCATCCTCCAAGCTCCTCGTGTTATGCTGACGGTGAATTCCCATCCCAGCCAATCACACGCCCAGGCTACGCCCCCAAAGGCATCAACAATCGACGCACAAAACAGGTGGCTTGAACCATGTACTCCGTAGCTACATGACGCTTGGCTGCATCCAGACCAGCGCAGAAGTCAATCAATGTCCCGGCTACCGGACAGGTATGGATGGGAACAATGTAAACAATTCAATGCAGAAAACAAACAAAAGCAAAACAACTCTTTTTATTTGCTGCTCCGTAATGGATGGCACCTTAATCCTTATCAATTACTCCATTGATATGCTTTTGTACCTCGGACGGCTTCATGTTGGTCATGTCGCTCACGTGACGCATCAGCTCTGCCTGTCTTGTTACTGCAAGTTACTGCAAGTCACTCGCACTCCATCGGCGCTTCAACTGACCACCGACTTGCACCATCGCCTGCATGATTGACCGCCGATGTTGTCGATACGCATGTCGTTACTTGATTCATTCATACACTGTACATATAGATGAATATCCGCTTCATAAAACTGACGACAACAAGCATCTCCTCCAAACGGCCATCCCAACCCACGCAAGCAAACTCACGCCCCCCAAAATGCCCAGCCAAATCAGCATCGCCGTGCGAAACACCCCCTTGGCAAACTTTTGCATAGCCTCGCCATCATTTGCGTGAGGAAATGGCTCGTTGGGAACCGGCCTATCGAGAAACTGGGCCAGTGGCTCCCAGCCTTCTAGGAGGTCCATGGTCAAGAGTCGATCTTTGGGAACACGGTTGCGGACCCATTCATTGTGAATGAGGATGGATTCTACCAAGATTAGCATCACGGCTGCAAGGGAGCCACTGCAGGCAATGGCACAGTTGTGCATACCTGGAGACATTGTTGGTCCAAGACGGGTTGATTCTCTGCCCACGAATATCAGCACCAGCACAAGAAACAACAGCCAAACTCACTATCTCGACTCACACAATCTGTAGATATCTAAACCATGTTGGCGCCCACCTCCAGCCGGGACATGGCCACAGAATCGCCTTGAGCACCGACATTGATCCATAGCCGTCCCTTAGCAGTGTCTGCATGCTGCTAAACCACCGATCTGGATCCCGCGTCACGAGCACCACCTTGGCCTCCGGGTACAGCTCGACCAGTTCGGCAATGAAGGCGTTGGTGGGAACATCAGTGACGGCAGCAAAGCCGGCCGTGGCCTCGCGCAGGAGCTTCATGAGGACGGGCTTGTTGTCGCGGTTGGCGAAGGCGTCGCACCAAAGCTTGACATACGCTGTTTCCACGAGTGTGAGCATGAACGCAAAAGGCATCAAGGACCGGACCAACCGTCTTCTCGGCCAAACAGCTGCGTTCCTCCATGCATCACCGGCTCTCCCAGCAACCTTTCCAGGGCCAGGGCCATGGATACAGTCCCGGTGCGGGAGTAGCCGGCGCCGATGACCTGCACGGTCCGGGTCCGGTCGGTGGGGATTGATGGAACTCCGCCCATTTTGACAGCGCCCGACGAATTGCTGTGATACTTTGCTTTCAAGGTGCCTATATTGCAGTCTTGCTATCGATCAGAAAGTCGGATTACCACAGACAAGGAGGTGTGCTGTCCTTATACTGCCTGAGAGCGACCACCATCGGATCGTCGGCAGCGTATACTATGCAGTTACCCCCTACTTTGGGCGCATCACCATTGCCCGTCTGCCGTTACAACGCAAACATGCCTCTCAAAGATGCGCTAGGTAATGCCAACTGACATCACCTAGCTTGCTAATGCTCTACCGGGCTTTAAACTTGAATTTGTTCTCGAGAGGGATCATCCAAGAGGCCACCTCTGATTCCCTCTAGCTTCGGAAGTCGGCGATCCTCCCTCAGCACCCAACTGGACGCAGGACCGCACTTGGAATCCTGCGCCCCGCCCTTATTAATAGAACCCAATGAACAGAGGAAGTCAGGATACTCTCTCTTCCTTGTCTTCACATCGGCGATGGCTGTCTTGGCGCCGTGGTTGTCCTCGGTTGATTCGCCATCTTCGCTCTTTATCAAATTGCAGCCCTTGTTTCACGCTGCCCGAGACGGGTAATGAGGGCATCAGGATGGCTTTTTATGAGTATTGGAAGTGGTGAGTCTAATGCCGTCGTGGCCATGTAGGACCAACTTTTGACTATGTACGGATGCTAATGCATCGCCAGATATATACGCTTACACGTTCTGTCGTGTCGCTTTTTTTCTCCCTCATATATACATCATATTTAGAACACAACCGTCTTGTGTCCGTTCAAAAACACTCTTCCTTCGGCGTACCAGCGAACCGCCGCCGCCAGCACCTGCGTCTCGACCGTGGATCCCTCCTCCGACAGTTTCTTGGGGTCCATGCTGTGGTCGACTCGGGTGACTCGCTGCTCGATAATGGGGCCCTCGTCGAGATCGGCCGTGACAATGTGTGCCGTGGCACCGATAATCTTGACTCCGCGGTCGAAAGCCTGGTGGTAGGGCTTTGCGCCGATGAAGCTGGGCAAGAAGCTGTGGTGGACTGTTGGTCATCGTGTTAGCATAAAGGGCATGGGAATGGTACAAGGCGACAGGGGTTCGACTGACTGTTGATAATCTTTCCCGACATTTCCTCGCACAGCCTGGGCGACAGCACCTGCATGTACCGGGCCAGGACAACCAGCTCAATGTTGTGTTGCTTGATCAGCTCCAGCACCTTGGACTCCTGGTCCAGCTTGGTGTCCTTGGTCACGGGCAGGTGGTGGAACTCGATGCCGTAGCTCTTGGCCAGGGCCTCAAAGTCGGGGTGGTTGGACACGATGATGGGCACCTCGATGAGCAGCTGGCCAGTCTTCATGCGGAACAGCAGGTCGTTGAGGCAGTGGCCAATCTTGGACACCATGATGAGTACGCGGGTGCGGCGCTTCAAGGGCCGGAAGTTGTACGTCATGCTGTACTCGGTGGCGAGGGCCTGGAAGTCGGATTCGAGGTGCCCAGTCGACGAGGCATCGGCAGCGTCTGGGGCAGGGCCAAAGTGCACGCGCATGAAGAACTGGTTGGTGACGGGGTCGGAGAACTGCTGCAGGTCGAGCACGTTGTGGCCCTTTGCAGCGAAGATGCCGGTCACGGCGTGGACAATGCCGGGCTTGTCGGGGCAGCTGAGGGTGAGGATGTGGCCGGAGGAAGCCATTGCGACGGATTCCGCGGGTATCGGGCGTTGAAGCGCAAAAGATTGCTGTTGGGCGAGTGCGGTATCGCAGAGGGGAGAATCTCGAGTTGAGTCGAGATTGCCAACGATGACGAGCTACGTCAAGACACAAACAGCTAAACAGATAGCTTTCAAGTTCAATTGAGCAATGAAAGAGGAGAAAGAAAGAGAGTGAAAAACAAGGTTCGACGCCGCGCTGGTTTAAAAAAAAACCAATGGGAGCACACAAAAAAGAGTCATCCGGATGTAGCTCGGCGAGTTTGCTCTGACTCTTACTATTTACTAGCAAAGCTGAGTCGAGCTTCCAGACTCGGGGCGACTCTCCCCCACTGCGGGCTGCTTAGCCCTCCGGACCGGTCTCTTGTCCGTCTTTTTAATTGATTCTGCATCACATAAGCTGTTTTTTGCAGACTATTTAGTAACGAGTATAGCCTGAATGATTTCTAGATGCTTCTCTTTTTTTGGTGACGGGAATTTCATCGTGTGAATGGGGCCGAGAACCGGGGGCTGGTGGAGCTCCGGCTGCGGTGTCTGATCGCTTTTTGGCTATTTTGACATGTGTCAGGCGTCCTTGTATTACTGGGTCTGTGTCTTGGTGGGATTGAATTATGTGAGATGCGATTGGAATGCAGAAACGGTCATATTGAGAGCGTCGTGGAATGGACATCAAATGAGATGAGCCAATGGTCGACACTTTGCACGCCACATGATAAAAAATGCGGTTCAAACAAAGGAAGTGTATACTGATTATTCAACTGCGGGTATTATAAAACATTAACCGTGTAGAAAAGCCACGCCCTCATTAACATCATTCCTCATTACGCATAGCCAGATGCAATAACACGAACAACACCACAAGATTCCAATCTCTCGTTCAACACAAAAGAAAACAAACGTTTCTCAACAAAGAGACATTGATAAGCGAGTGGCGTAAATACCCCATGCCAACATCTTACACCATCTGCTCCGGAGGGTGTCCAACGGCCCGTCGAGGCACCGTCGGATTCGCATACTCTCCATTGGCCGCCGGTCCAGCGCCGTTGGTATATCCAGCACCGTTGTTATATCCGGCACCGTGAGTATATCCATACTCATGCTTGGTATGATGGTGTCCATATCCGTTGCCAACACCGTTAGTCGTGCCCCCCGCAAAGCTCTCCGTCCCCCATCCCACACGCCTCGTAAATGTCGAATCAAACAAGTCGCCATTGCCCACGGTATACGGAAACGCCACGCCGCGGTTCAGCGGGATGTGGTTGAAGCGCCAGTCCCAGATGGACGCGTACAGCATGCGGTACGCGGAAAAGGCCATGACGGTGCCAATGATGGCGCCGGCGACGACGTCGTACCAGTTGTGGAACTCGTCAATAGTGAGGGCACCGCCGATGAGGACCGCGCCGAGGATGGGGGCGTAGACGGCGATGAGCTTCCACATGGCCGGGTGGTAGTTTGCAAACACCTTGAGCTTCGCGTTGAGGTACAGAGAGAGGTAGACGAAGCCTGCGAAAGCCGCGGTGGTGTGGCCGCTGGGGAATGACTCTAGGCTGTCGTCAATCTGGTCCGGGTCTCCGGTGCAAATGTCCCGCGTGAAGTAGATTTGCTGGAATCCGGTTCGATCTAGCCCCGAAGTGGTGACGCGGCTCAGATCCGGCTTGCACACGTCGAGAAAGTGTGGGCGAAGGCCACCGATGAGCCACTTGCAGAACACTTGGAACACGGCTGCACAGATGAGAGAGTACAAGAGGCCAATGACACCATTGTTGACGTCCCAGAATGAGCGGATGCGGATCTGCATGACGAGGATGATGAAGATGGGAATAACAGATGCGAGAAAGGCTGCCAGCCAGATGGGGACAATCTCCTTTCGAAGAGGATAGCCGAATTCAGGCCAGACGATTTCACCATCAGAAAAGGTGACGGGGAACGAACGCGTCGGCGCAGGTTTGGCTTCGTAGATCTAGAAAAGACGTCGAGTCAGCTTTGTTACTTGTCTGCCTCTCTGTTAGACGCTCGACTTACACCGAGGCCGATGGCTCCCATGGCCACCATGGTCAAGATGTCCAACCAAGTGACTCTGAGCCATTGCCCAAAGCTAGGGCGCGAGTGCATCGCATACGGAGCATGTTGGCGACGACGGCCGAATCCTCCACCCCGGCCGAATCCGAATCCTCTCCGTTTTGTTGTCGTCGTCGGCGTCGCAGTGTTGGCTGCTGGGGCTGGGGCTTGTCTCGCAGGGGAGCGAGCTCTGTTTCCAAAGAGAGCCATGGCCGATGACTTGTGAGTAATCCCCCAATATGAAAGATGTAAAATCCAAGCGATGAGAGGTGAATAGAAGACGCCAAGTCCAACTGGAAGTCAACGCCGCGGCACCTCCCTTTATCTCCCAGTCCCAGTCCCAGTCCCAGCACCCAAACCCAAAACTACATCATCATGATACACTCCTTCCAACAAACATGCGCCGAAACCACCAAACGCAGGATCGTCACCTCCTGACGTCAACCACAGCTTCTCCCTCCGTCATCGCCACCCGCTCCAGTGGCTCTGGCCCGTCGCCATCCCGCTGCCCTGTCCTGCCCTTGGCTTGTCCCCCCTGTCCGCTCCCGCAAATCAAAGAGGCCACAGCCGTGAATAGCGTCATACGTGCAACAAGCTTGGCAGTAACGTTGTTTAGCCGGCACCTTTGCTCCGAGTGGGGGGTTGCGAGAAGCCCAATCAAAACGTCATCGCTTGTCATGGTCATCGAGATTTCGACCCGCCATCCACTTTCGGGCTGCTTCACCGACCAGCTGTCGTCTCACCGAATTCACCGAACTCATCCAAGTGTTCCTCCAATAGACACTCATCATCAACTAGGTAGGTAATCCAAAAAATATCTTCAATCCAATCTGCTAATCGTAGTATGATAAAACAAGTCATGATATCCATATCCAATTTCGCTCAAGAAATTTCCAAAACATAGTCCGTCCCCTTTTCCAACTAGCAATCTGCAATTCGCTTCAAATGTAAAACATACTATCCTTGAGCCTCTCATGGACCTGCACCTCTTGCTGCAATGCCCCAGTCTCAAGACCACCCGCAGCGCCCTCCACCATTGACGGCGATTCTGAATTCGACGGCGATTCAAATAAAGTGCTGAGGTAGCACCGCGACCGCTCGCACAAGACATCTGCATAGTATGCCGGAGCGCAGTAGCTCACGGCCTTGGTGGCCCGACCAAATGCATAGCACATGCTCTGCGTCAGACCCTGGAACTCATCCGCTGTATTCTTCCCAGGCGCCTTCGTGTATCGTGGGCGAAAGATTTCATCCAGCACAACGAAGTAATGCGCTGGTCTGGCCGTTCCCTGCAGTGCTGCGTGCGCCTGGAGGTAAAAGTCCCAATTGCGGGCTTCTGTGACGCCCCGATCAACCACAGTACCGGGCTTGGTGTTTCCCCCCTTGTCCGCGTCGGCGGCTGCAGTCGGATAGAAGCGAGTATGGTGGCGTTTGCCGACAATGGCCACAGTCATGCGTGGCAGGCCTTTCTTTTGGTCTGCTGCCGGGTACATCTCTTTGCAGGCGGCTCGTAGCAACGGGAGCTCTTGGTCTAATACCGGCTGATACTGCCCCTCTGAGACGCCGTCTCGGTATACAATGATGTTTTCCGGAAATTCCGAGTGCTTACCCTTCTGGCGCCACAAACGCAGGCGCGATTTTAGCATTTCAGTGAGATCCGCAACCAACTCCTGACGGCTTTTCGGCTGGATGCTGAGGATACCGGGCCATTGGCCGAGCTTTTGGTCAATGCTGGCGACCATACTGGCTATACTGGGAGCCTTCTTATTTGCGGCCGTCGGATGAGTTACATCGATGCCAACAATCATAGTTTTATTCTCAGTAATGAATCCCAAGTGTGTGGGCTCGACGAGATGGTTATTGCCGCCCAGCTTTAGGTTAAACTTGAGCGCGAGATTGCGAAGATACTGGTCTTGGCCCTTGGGGTTGGCAATCTTGGTGCCGACGCTGCAAACGGTATGGATGCCATACTTGACATCGCCAAGATATTTGACGCGGTTGTACAACGGAATGGGAGTTGCGGGCAGGATGACAAAGAGCAGCTGTAGCGACGATGCAGCACGTTTCATCAGCGCCTCGAGTTCAGGGTCGTCGTTATCATGAAGTTGAAGTCGTTGAAACGGCTGAAGCGGCGGGCTGGCAGCGATGCCAGTGTCACCCAGAACGGCATGGAAGCTGCGCAAGACTTCGGCCAGGCCTGCACTGGTGAAGGTCTGGGCGTGTGGATAGCCGTTGGGCATCTCAATGTAGACACAAGACCACTTCTGCATACTACCGGCGTTGGTGAATTTGAGGCTCGGAGAGTCCCTTGGCAACATGTTCCAACTGCCCCCAAACGTGGAAACCTGTCGGTTCTGGCCGTATCCAACTTTTGGGCTGGCAATCACGCGGCCCGAAACGGTAATGAGATTCTGAGAAATGCCGATTCCAAATTGAGCCTGAGAGGAATGAGTAAGCCAATCATTCGTTTCATCATGTCTGAATCGCAACAGGAGCTCACCAATAATGGATTTGTTTCAGAAGACAGACCCGCCGTTTTCAGTCCCTTGGTCACAATAGAGGTAGCGTTGTCGAACGGCTTACGAACAGCAAACCTGATCATTTGCTGAGCCTGGGTCGTGCTGAGCTGGGCATTGGATGGCTGGCCAGGCAGCACATAGCAAACCTGGAGCGGCAAGTAATTGGGATTTTCTCTATTGCCGACATTGACGACGGGCAGTCGAGTATCTTGGATATGAGTCCTATGCTCTGCGGCAATGTCAGCTCATGGTGGACGGATCAATGTGCGTGACAGGGTGAGAGGCTCACTTTTAGCGAAGAAGTCATAGACTGAGATGTACTGCCCTCCCTGAGACTTGGTGCCTTTCCCACCCTGCTTCTTTGTATCTTTGGACTCATCTTTGAGCCAAAATTCGACATCCTTTGGCCCAGCTCCAAACGCCTTCACTCGAGGAGGGTTCTGAAGGCCTTGCCCATCATTTTTAGTTGCCAAGAACCCAATGGTTCTCACTCGCGAGACAGGTTGACCACGCCTGTTGAGCTTGTCTGGTAGGTGAGTAACTCTGACCCGAATCCCTTCGATGCGCTCCTGCAACTTGGATAGTCCATCTTGAGTACCTAGGCGGAGAATCAATTGATCCAGCGGGCCCTCTTGGAAAAATGCAGCTTGGGTGACGTTGATATTGACAAGCACACGAGCTGTAGCTGCACGGACACTGGCAAAGAAGCCACGTATGGCCGTCAGGCAATTTCCAAGGTCCCAGGTATCGGACAATTGACCTATAGCAAACGTTTTTGATGATCCGCTGTTGGCCGATCCCATAGAGACGAGGTTGTCGGCCGACTTGGCATAGTGTTTGAGGAAGATGTTGAGAGCCTGGATGAGGGGGAGCTTTTCGTCATACTGGGCGGATGGGTTCGTCGATGTGAGGTATTCGATCAACTCTGAGGTGGCCAAGGTGTTGGTAAGATGGAGCTTGACCTGATACTTAAGGCCACCATCCTTTGGTTCATCTTCTCCAATGGATCGATATGCGATGTTGATGGTCCGATCACTAAACTTCTGTCGGCTGAGGATGATGGCCCTGAAGTCGCTCACAAGGTCATGTTTATACTCGGCCAGCTCTGGTGCCTCCAATAACAAGCGAACAACCTGCGTCAGCTTGTGCCCAGCCGCGGCCGGGGTGATGGAAATCTCATATCGGTACAAGACTAGCTTGGACGATGCAGTCAAGGAGACGTAGTTTGCCCACAGCGTAACCTCCCCCCCTTTGGTACCGTATGCGGGCCGACGAGGGAGAAGATCGCTTAGGCCGAGCGAACTGAGATCGACTGAGTTGGCAGCCGGAGCTATAAGGGCATCTTCCGTTTTGGCGACGGTCTTATCGGGGGCGGGGACTCCGCCGGGAACACTGTAGCAGCCGCTGTGGTGAGTGGTTATGGTCCCATGATGTTGGTGTATAATGAGGATGATGGTGCTCACGAAAATACTTGAGGCGGCCCTCCACCTCGGCCGCCTCTAAAGGAACCCCCTCCTCCTCGATCTCCTCCTCCTCCTCTAAAGGAGCCTCCTCCTCCTCGATCCCCTCCGCCTCGACCCCCGCCGCCTCTGTAGCCTCCTCCTCCTCCGCCTCCTCCTCGTGATCCTCCCACGATCTTGATACCCGCCACCGCCTCTTCCTCTTCCTCGCGACGACATTTGCAACAACACTCGGATCTTCTTCCTAGCTTGTAAGCTATCCGTTGAGCTTCGGATCGGTGGGGCGATTTCTTTAGTTCCGGAGCCGTCGTCGTAGTCGGATGGATGGATGCCAAAAGTGGGCTTATCGCGAGTCCAGCATTTAAGGCGGTGCGGGGTCACGAGCTTGTGCTGCAGGTTGACTAAGCCAGACAAAACACCAAGAACTGCAGGTATAAGTTGATGAGATCCAAAGCACACACATCAGAAAGGCATCAGCATTAAATAGTTTTCTTTGGTATAATCCTCATGGCGACGGCCTCAAAGAAAGCAAAAGCAAGCGTCCATCATCGCTGACAAGAAAAGAGGTCAACGCTGTGTAACTTGACATCTCTCCTCTTCCCTTACAGCCACCATTCAATCATTTCATCACTGCCCAAACGCCGATACCTATGCACATGAGCTCTAGCAACCAGCCGTCATCCATAAACTTGCCCAACCTACCGGAGCTCCGAAACAGAGATACAATGAAAGCAAACACCCGACACGGCGACACAAGCGCTCTCCTTTCACCTCCGTCCACGGCCTCCTCCTCCTGGCATACCGGGCATCCCAGGCATTCCCGGCATGCCACCGCCCATGCCCATCTGTCGCATCATTGCCTGCATGTCCATTCCACCAGGCATGCCGCCGCCGCCGAGCATCTTCATTAATGATCCCATATCCGGCATGCCTCCAGCACCGCCGGCACCGCCCATGCTCTGTAGTCGCTTCTGCATGGCAGCCATCTGCTGGGCCTTGTTTGCGCCCGACATGGCTTGCTGTGCCCTCTGCATGTTCTTCATGTTGCCGCCCATCTTCTTAGCCATGCCGGCCATCATCCGCTGCTGTGTCAGGAGATCTTCCACCTCGCGCACCGATGTGCCTGATCCTCGAGCAATACGTGTCATGCGAGTTGGCTCGTCAATCAAGATCTTGCCATCAGAATCGAGCTCTTTCTCTGTCATGGAGTCGCAGATGTAAATCATGCGCTTTAGCTTTGCGCCTCCCTCCTCGTCGTCCATGCCCTGCATGAGGCCGCTCATGCCAGGAATCATACCAGCCATTTTCGATAGTGGCCCCATCTTCATAATGTTCGATAGCTGATCTCGTAAATCTCGCACCGTAAATATACCCTCCTGAAGATGTTTCATAGTATCTTTCTGGTTCAAATTGAGGCTCTGCACGTGCTCAACCAGTCCGGCCATGTCGCCCATTCCCAGCAGCTTCTGGACGAATCGCTGAGGCTCAAATCTCTCCAGATCCAACATGTGCTCTCCAGTACCGATGAATACAATGGGCGTGTGTGTAGCGGCGACGGCGGAAATGGCACCACCACCATGGGCGTGGCCATCTGTCTTGGTGATGATGATTGCTCCAAAGTCGGAGGCCTCCTTGAAGGCTTTGGCCTGAGCCTCGGCTTGTTGACCTATTGAGGCGTCCAGCACCATGATGGTCTCGTCGGGGTTAACTGCCGCCTGAATGTCAATCATCTCCTGGAACAGGGCCGATTCCTGTCTGTGTCGACCCGAAGTATCGACAATGATGACGTCGAACTTTTCCTTCTTGAACTGCTCAACACCAGCTCGGGCAACGGCAGCAGGATCCGTCTCCGTAAGCGAGCCGTAGTACGGAATCTTGGCCTTGGTCGCATTCTGCTTCAGCTGATCAAAGGCACCGGCACGGAACGTATCGGCGCAAACCAAGCACGCCCGCAGGCCTCTTGTCTGGTAGTGTCGCGCCAGCTTTGTACACGTCGTCGTCTTACCGGCACCCTGCAGACCGACAAACATGATGACATTGGACTTGCCCTTCTTGGGCTTGAACGGCTCGGCATGGGGGTCGACGAGTTTGACCAGTTCGTCGAAAACGGCTTTTTGGATCAGACGCTTCTTGTTGACGGCGGGAGGCAGTTCCTTGAAGTTGACGGTGCTGCGAATCGATTTTCGGAGCTGGCCGACGAGTCGAACATTGACGTCGGCCTCGAGAAGGGCGGCGCAAATCTCCTTGAGCATAGAATCGAATGCCTAAAGCCGCCGTCAGTCAGTGGTTCTGCACTTTCGCCGTCCGAGAGCGCGGGGCAGATGCATTGAGTTGAGTCGTACCTTTTCGTCGAGATTCTGCTCTCGCGTGAGGTTTGAAACGGCCGCATTGATGCGACGCCCGAGATCTTGCAACACCATGTCGACGGTTGTATCGGTGCCCTCGCTGAAGCAATTGCGGATTGGTCACGGCACCGCTGGATGGATGGATGAGGCGACCAAAGTTCAAATTGTTGGCAGCTGGCATTTCGGCGTTGCTTGGAGTGGGGCGCTTTATTGGCCGTGCATTAATTTTTCTCCGGTGCCGAGTGTTGAGTGCCCGGTTGGAAGTCATCCAGTTTGTGGATTGATACGAGTACTATCACCCTTTCCCTCGAACCTTGGATGGAGGTAAAATTGCTGTGAAATGATAAGTGATGCTACAATCAAGACATTGGAACCACATCTACCAAAGCAGCTTTTCCTTAAGCCGTGGGTGGAGTTAAAGAATGCTGTGAAGGCAGCACTGAAGGGATCCTCAGCATTACAGTCAGTGAGAGCCAAGTCCATCAAGGAGATTTTCCCTCAAGGCTTGAGGGGGATTTAAAAATGCTGTGTACATGTAATTTTTAGAGTTATGACTGCATTACGATCGGTCTATTCTCTAATCTTTGCAAGAAATTGGAGCCAAGCCTATCAAATCAGCTTTCTCTCAGGCCTTGAGGGGCGTTAAAAATGCTGTGAAGTTTGAGTCCTGCTGGATTCCGATGGTCTATTTCTCTATGCTCTGCAAGAAATTAGAGCCAACTCAGTGTTATCAGGGCACCTTTTGCTCAAGCCTTGAGGGAGGTTAAAAAGGCTGTGATGCCCGGCTTTGGGTTGCCTTACTCTATCCCATCGGAATAGCCTCACTTTATGAAGCACATGAAGCTATCACGCATCACAGAGATCTGCCTTCTCCTTATACATAGCACAATAATACCACACAGTCCAGGTTAGTAACTTCACCTTGTAATACAATACAAAATTCTTCCCTTTACTTTTACATTTTACATATCACATCTCACCAATAATTGATCGTACGTTCTCTCTACTTCAACTTTAGCGTTAGGCAATTCTCGATTATAGGATGATACTACTCCGTACCTAATAATGTTACTGAAGCCCATCTTGGTATATTTGCCCAGACATTTAGGCAGCAATATTCCGTTCCTCATGCACATGTAAGATGAAATGGCAGTCTACTCTCCTGAATTAATATACCCCAAATGAACTACCGAGGGAAAAAGAACCGCCGAGAAATAGATCACAGACTATCTGCAATGCAACCCTCTTCATCCCATCCACAATCAGCTGTTGAGTGACGGATGATTAGTGATAGTGCACCAAATAGGTACCAACCCCCGGCCTATTCTTCAATACAACTCTAAAACAATACGATGTTTTCCCAGGATCATTTCGCCCTAATATTATGGGGTCCGGTTGCACTGGGCATTCATACTTCAACAGAATAGGCCCGATATGTCGGATTAGGATTAACAAAGTCATCACTGATGCAAGCCGAAACCTCCCGATCTATAATGATACACACCAATTCCTTTTTACAGGAGCTTTCACTTCAATATTGCTCTATATCCCAACAAAATGAAGGGGGGCTTGGTTCAGTTGTATATACCAAGTCATCAAATAACCGTCGGTATTGAGACCCCCCACGATAGGAATCACACGCCCTGAGAAGCCTCCTTCGTCGGTGGCGCCATCCAAGCATTGACTCCAACAATCTAAAAATTTCTTCCCCCGCATCTACCCCAGGTTTTGCTCATGCAGGTGAGGCAGTATTTCCCTGCTAATGCAGCGGAGCGAGCACAGTCCGAAAGGATAAAATCTCCTTGTTTCTCGGCTGAATTGATCTTAGGGGGGGGACCCCTCACGGCATGATGTAAATTCTAAAGGATTCGGCCGAGACAATGAAATGAATCAAGCATATTTTGGGTATCAAGTCGGAAAAGCCTCTATTGGAAGCATTTCATCACATGTCAAGCTATGTGTACAGCCATTGGATGTAGAGTGGTATTCATCCCTGTGGCTTTCCATCACTACAACGCCAGCCCCTTGGCTCCCTTTGTCCACCTGTACAAGGACAGTGCTCTGCGTCGGGAGCGATGCTCATCCCAATTCGTAGTTCCTGCGCCCTGAACGCTGTATAGAGTGGATCGTAGGACCGTACGGAAGTTTTTCTGTGTAAAAGTTAGCATTCTTTCTGGGTAGCTGGGATTTATGGGTGCTCTCCATACCTGAAACTCTGTACTGAGCGTCACAACGCACACCTCGTGAGCTCGAATGATGTTCTCGCAGGCTTGCGCCACCGACTCGTTGGGACCCAATTGCGGCATCCTGTCTGCGAATAGGAGAAGGATGAAGCTTCCTTGGAGCAGATATATGCCAAAAAGATAGGACATGAATGTTAGCTCTGGATCAATGGTCAAGATGGTCGAGACCGATTGTGAGGCAGAAATGGCGTGAGACGCGCACTCGTTGAATCTCTTGGACGTGATCCAATCGTCGCCGTCGTCCAACATAGATATAGCATCCCATTTGCCGTGTAGAAGCACATGCAACACGTGTAGAATGTGAGCGCTATAGGCCTTTGCTAGCCGCATCTTTGAAGGGTCGCCAGCGTTGTATGGAGCTGCAGAGGGTGGATGCTGGTGCGAGATGGATGGCCTCGAAGGCATTCCGGCGACAATGCCCTTTGGGGTATGGATAGGCAAAGGCATGGTGTTGTTATCATTGGTCTCTGGCGAAAGAGCGGCAAGACTGAGCTCGTAGGTGGAAAGGAGTTCCTGAATCACGGCTACAGAGTGTGAGTCGTCGAGATCTCCCAGTCTTGGATGACGGCGCCTGTGGTGGACTTCTATAATGTCGCCCAGTATCGCCATGAGTGGCAGAAAGTATTCAAAAAAGGCAGACCCAGAGGCAGTCGTCGGCGGTCCGATCCTTCGAGCGGGGATTTCGCTGGGTGGGATTGTATCGAGGTTTTCCCAAACAGCTTCAGGCAGCGGGGCTAAGAGCAGAATTAGCAACAGTTATTAAAAAAGTTGGAGGCATAATATAGTATGCTTACAGTAAACTTCGCAATAAGAGTCGGGTATCGTTAGAGCTGAGTTGAAAGACAAGGCTAGATGGCGATCCAGGGCGTACAGAAGCCAAAAGACTCTTCGGCGCTCTTCTCGTAGCTCCAGGTTATATATGCTGCCATCTTGATCTTTTTTGCATGAGCAAAGGGGGTTTGCGCACGGCGTCACAGGTCCGGCACATTGCTCATCCTCTCGGTGTAGGCCCAGCGAAAAGGCCAGCCGCGTTGCCTTGGACCACCACTTGTAGCAGTCCGACTTGAAATCAGAGCCTGATACAGCAATGGAGAGGAGGATAAAGGTCAGGACATCGTCAGTCTCGCCAGCTGGTTCGTTATTCACCGTGGTTTTCGGCACGGTTGGAGCATTGGGGAGCCGAGGATGCGGTGTCTCGTTTTCTGCTCGGAGGCCACCTAGAGTAGGAATGCTGTGAGCATCCAGGTTATTTTTAGGATAATGGGGTCTGTCTCACCATGAATTCGACGCCACCGATCGGGGTCACGTTCGGATATTAGAGATGTTGCCAAGTCGTACAGATCGTTGACAACCTTGGCCCTTGAGCCCGGAACATGCAGCATCATGACATCAGCAGTCTGTGCTACACACCATAGGATTGTTGCCAACAACGCCGGTGTGGTATATCTGGGATTTGTTGGATGTACAATCGACTTTTTACGAAAGACTCTGGTCAAGATGTATGGAGATGCGACACGAAACAAGGAGCTCCCAGGGTCGGTCAAGAAGATGTCGAGCAAATCGCACGCAACAGAGGCGGGAATGATGTTGCGGATGAATGGCAAGATTGGCTCAAGAAACTTGTACCAGCAATCCTCGTTTGGGGCCTTGTGAAAAAAGTCCAACATGAGACCCGCGGCATCATGGCCAGTCGCAGCAGTGCTAAACGACTCTCGGTTTCGTTCATGACTGGGAGTCGACTGGAAGGAGCCTCTGTGCTGGCGGGCACTTCCAGCCTCGATATGGGGCCGTCCGTTGACTGGTGAGGGATAGCCAGCGCTTTCATCAGACAGGACGACCTCTGAGTCAGCAAACTGTCCGTCAAACACGTTAACTGACAAGGGATTGCCCATGGAAGAACGCTGAGCAGGCGGCTGACGTCCAACTTGGATGAGAGACGGGACGCTGAGTGGAGGAGCAGTTCGGCTTTGAGAGTAAGGCTGGCTGATGGAGTGCAGCATGTCTTGGCGAGCGTCCGACATGGTAACCTGATCCCGATGATCCAAGGTTACACTTTCGGGACCGGCCGAGGTTGCATCCACCGGGTCGGCAAAGGGATGCTGCCCAACGGTGCTAGAGCTGATGCTAGCCGATGGAGAGGAGCAGGACGCCTGGGAGATGCCATTGCTGTTGCTGTTGCTGTTGCTGTTGCCATTGCTGCCACGGCCCAGGTTTGAATCGTTTCGAATGCTGCCTCGTCGATGTGATTGAGGCCAAGAGTCTCTTCGGGCATTGATGCTGCTGCCGTTGGTGTTGTGGTTGTTGGCTGTGGCCGAGGCTGGTAATCGACCTCGCTTCTTGACTTCGCGATTGTAACGACAGGTGTATCCGTAGTCTTTGAAAGTGGTAAAAGGGATAACATGTTAGATACGTCAAGCTGTGAAAGTGAAACAAGGAAGCAGAGATGATTGAAGATGAGGCCCCAATGGGGGAAATGCAATGTGGCAATAGAAATAGCGGCAAGCTTACCTTCACAACGGCGACAAGGACTGCACGCGGGCACAAATCTCAGTCAGACATGACGATAAGGAGCTTCGACCACAAGCATCAGAATCAGACTTACCATTCTCCATCGCATCGCGTCCTCGAGGCGCTGCACTTATCACAAGCCCTACGGGTCCGTTTGCGTGGGCGGGCGTGCTCCGTGTCTGGCGTTTCGCTGCGCTGCATCAATGACGCGACGAGAGGCTCAGAGCGATCCCGTTCTTGACCGTCGGCTTCGGCTGCCATGTTTCTCGTCGTGCGGAATCCACCTTTGGCTTGCCCTCTGCCCGTAAAAGATGGAGACTTGTGAAATATCCGGGCAAGATTCCAAGGAGAGAGAGACGAGATTCAGGGGGGACGCACCCGACGGATTGGCGACTGGTTATTATGCGGGGACCCAAACCAGCATCAGCTCGGCCTGGACTTGGACAGCCGTGCCTTTTATGAAACACGAAACAAGAGAGAGCAAACGCCGTTCCGCAATCATACATGTATACTCGCAGTATCGTGCCGTCCAGAATGCGGGGAGAAAGTCGATGCTAAATGGCATGAGGCTTGAGCATTTTGCCCAAATGGGTTCGCGCAGACTCTTGCTAGCAAGCTCTAGCAAAAGCTGCCAGGGCTTTTGCCTCATGCCGGCACCGTCATATTTTTTTCCCTCTACTGTATGTACGGCCAGGGATCCAGAAGAATAGCCGTGTTTCCCCAGGTTTCCATGGTTGGAGGTTGTGGAGAGGGTGGAACCGCGCGATGCTACTGTGAACGGCCAATTTGGGGGCATAAGTCGGCCAATGGCGACAGCTCGTCTGTTCCGTCGGAAGAATTATCCAACCGGAGGGCGGCCCTCTGTCTCCTCTCTGCGGGTGTGTTATTCACATGACGCCGATCCTGACATCCATCACCGTATGGACATGGTTGAATAGTACTAGTAGCACCAGAGTTGCAAAGTACGGGCTGCTAATGCACCTGTGGAGCATCGGGGAACAACTGAACAGGCCAGGCAGACAGTTTGTGAGATGGAGATGGAGGCGGAGGCGGAGATGGCCCTTCAATTGCCGTGTCAGTCGATACCCAACAGTCGACCCATGCAATTGGAAACGTAAATTAGGCCGAATTGCATGAGACAAAGGCTGCTGGATGGAGAACTACTGTATGTAACCAATTTAATCAGATGTCAAAGTACATAGGTAAAAGTAGGTAGAGTTCTTTGATTGCTTCTAGAACAACCTGATGAATAGACACAAGTTGAAAGTACATATGTAACTGCGTGTCCTTGCTCTGTCTGTACACATGTGACAGACAGACGTGGAACTTGAAACTTCAACAACAGCAAAAAGGCCACTCCGGTCCCGAAACAAATACAACGATAACGCCGCAATACAATGCAGGCCAGATTTCCCCCTCTATGGCGTCAATCCAATCCTTCAAATCCACGCGCCGTCTACCTTGTACACGCTCCCGCTAACAAACGTGCTCTCCGGGCCCAGCAGGAAAGCAATGACATTTGCCGTCTCCTCAGCCGTGCCCTGTCGCTGAAAGGCCGTGGGATCGTCAAATGCAGCGCCTTTTGGTCGGCCTGAGAAATCCCAGTTCTTTTGCATGAGGGGGGTATAGATGGCGCCTGGAGCTACACTGTTGACGCGAATCTCGCGCTCTCCGTTCTCGAGGGCGGCTGCTCGTGTCAAACCGACGATGCCGTGCTTGCTTGCGTCATATGCACCATGTTTAGCAAAGCCTAGTAGCACGCAGTCAGCATGAAAAGACACCAAAAAAGACTTCACATGAAAAGGGCAAAATTACCCCGAAGACCGTGAATCGAGGAAACGTTGACAATGGATCCGCGGTCGTTCATATTCCTGAGCTCAGCCCGCATGCAGTACATGGTGCCCGTCAGGTTCACGCCAATAATCTTATCCCACTCGTCATCGTCGAGCTCTGATACTGGAGACACGCCGTGGTATTTTCCAATCACTCCTGCCACGTTGGCTGCGCCGTCCAGCCGGCCGTGCTCCTTGACAATCGACTCGATCCAGGCATCAACCTCCTTTCGCTTGGAAACGTCCACCTTTGTGACCATGTGAGGCACTCCCAGCGAGGTGAAGTAGACTTCGGCAGCCTTCATGGCTTCGGGATCTACATCGGCGATGCATACGACTGCTCCTCGTCTTGACAGAACCTGGGCAGTCGCCAACCCGATCCCGCTGGCGCCGCCTGTGATTGCAAAGACTTTGCCGCTCAGGGTTAACGGTCCAGCCGGTACAGAGGGCGGTGGCAAGGGTGTTGCCACAACCTGCGGCGCCTTTTGAACCATCTGAGGTTTTTGAGAAGTCTTGGCGAAGCCGTTTCGAAGGCCCGAGGGCTGTGACGAGGATCGAGGAACGGACTTTGAGTTGCCCATTTGGTCCAACGGCGGTGACGACGGGTTGAAGGAGGGGGGGATGTGTGATTATTGGAGAGATGATGGAGCTACGAGTTTACAGCTGTTGTGGCTGATGGCGATATATAAAGGTCGAGATAAGGCGGGCTGAAGAGATCCATCTCCGCTAATTAGGAGACACGGAGCTGAGATTGGGTGGAAAGTCCCGAGGCTGTCCATTGAGCAACGGAAGGGACAGGATAACGGAAACCCATGGCGGGTAATAATAATAATCCGCAGCAACATAATTTCGACGGTGATGGCCAACATCTGAGTCTCGAAGCGCCTCTGATTGGCATCTGGAGCTTCCGTCGGGGCCACGATTTGCGGCTGGAAAATACCCGACGGCATTTATGGCGCGCCACGGTCTGGGGGGACAAGTAAGATTGAAATGTTCGGGAATAAAGCGAGCTTTGTGCTGACCAAGATGAAAGCTGTCAAACTATTGGATCTGGGGTAGATGCCGTTGTGCCGCTTTGACGATTCTCATTGGCCTGTTCAGCTCTTTCAGACGATGATTGAATATGGGTATCATGAGAAACTGTTATTATGAAATTTCGCTTCAAAGGTGATTACACAAATGAAGAAGAAAATAGGACAATTACTATTGTTCAGAGGCGTTAATTTTCTGACTTGTGTCTTAATATCGAATGAGCGCAGTGGCAATCGACACTTTGTTGAGCTTGTGAGCTGACCATGCAGTCTGTGATGGTTGGCCGCCGGTAAAATCACAACACCAGTACCATGAAACAACACGAAATGGTTAAACAATAAAGGAGTAGAACAATTCATCTAATCATTGCGAATGTCATTTTGATCATTACTCAATCGTAAATATGCCTGTAGCTTCTTTCAATGATTGAATGAAACCGAAGCTAGGCCGTGTTCAAGAAGTTTACCCCCTTCCATTACACTCCGAAATGTCCTTCGATAATAATTTAAGACAATCTTGATCAATCAAACCAATGCCGTCGTCACTAGACAAAGTAAACTCAGTTTATCCTACTAGCCTCATCAAGGTAGCTGATGGTGAACTATCTACATATAGGCAACCTCCATCTAATGATGTGGCCCGGCCACAATGAAAAGGAGGATCCTATCTTGATCTATATGGTTCTAGCTAAGAATAATCAGTCACTGTAGCAGCTTAAATTACTCCTAAGTTACCGCTAGCGGATTTCAAGCAATGTAATCTAGAAACTTATCTAGCTCTTCACAGCATATATGCCCCCCAGGTGTATCTCTGCATGTAACTCCTTGATCCACTAGAAATCACATTGTTATATCCATTTTCTCACGGCTAGGGCCACAGACACTCCTCCAACGGCCAACAAGACGGCCCATCTTGTCAATCCCCGCTGAACCTGCCTCTTTGCCAACTCATCAATCGCTTTGCTGTCATTAATATTAGGAAACGGCACGTCTTTAGGAACTGGCAAGTCCAACGCTTTGCATAGCGGCTCCCACCCGTCCATAAAGACAAGTCGTTCGGGTGGCACAATCTCTTTCAGCCACTCGACATGTCGATTGTATGACTTTCTTGTCGGCGGCTCGGTTTCTCCATAGCGATAGAGCCATACATGGCGCATTGAATCGATAAATCGAACAAAGTAGCGCATTGTCGGCAGAGGAAACAAGACGAAGCGGAGGAACCACATGGTCGAGGCATTGGAAACTGCCGCCATGCTCTTTTCCCAAGAGTCAACGTCGCGCTGTGTGCAAATTACCAATGCCTCTGGATACAGCTTCATGAGCTCCGGAACGAGGACCAGGCATGGGTTGTCAGTCATGGCGATGAAGCCATCTATTTGACTCCTGATGAGCTCCAGGTTCGTCTTTTCAGTGGCCTCATCTTGGGCTGGCCAATGTGAAAACAGTTCAATCCAGGTCTTGACATCTCGCTCTGGACCGAGTGTTACTTGGGTGCCGCCGTGATATACCGGGCCGTCGAGGAGGATTTCTAAGGCCCGGCTGAAGGAGGCGGTTCCGGTTCGGGGCATGCCGGCGCCGATGACACGGAGCTTGGCGCCTTTGCAGGGGGCGGATGCCTGTTGGCCCATTTTGGTAGGTGATACAATATCGAGCCAGAGATGGACTTGGGACGTGGTATTCGAGGGCTTGGTGAGTGAGGAGCAAAGGGGAATTTATAAAGACAGGTCATGGTAAATAGGATTCGCTATTTGTTGATGCATGAGGCATTAGCGCTTGGGTTTGCCCAATGGAGGTGTAGAATTTGGATCAGACTGAGCATTTGACGTGTGAAGGATGCGCTAATGGTTGGTGATCCTTCTGGGAAGCGAGACTAGAGTAGAACAATGCATAAATTGGTGGACTTGTAGGCTGAATGTATCAAATATTAGTTAAAATCGTACTACAATGAATAATTTACATTATGAAGTCTCTTATGTGTCAGAATTTGCCTCATGACAATGCAATGATATAAGAGCTACTATCTCGTCTCAGTGACTGGTCTTGATCATGTACTTTGACAAATGGTGGTTGAGAATCGCGTATTGATTCACCAGAGCCAAATCCGGTAGTCTATAACCGGAAATAGATGAGCTAGTGCGGGACATTATTCGGCACTGGTGAAATGGTGCCAGTTGAGCTTGATGAGGTCGAGCTTGCTCACGGCACACTACCCAGTAGTTCAATCAAGAGCCGTGGCCAACTAATAACGAGTAGATGAGATGGATACATCTATATCTCCTGTGATGCAAAAAAAGCCTGATGGAATTCTTATCACTATTCGTATACTATTGCACTGTTTTCATCTCACCTCGGATCTGGTGATACCCTGTGATCCCCTCTCCTACAATTACACTAGGTGAGCATCGCCAACAACCACCATCCAATACAATCTCATTGACAGCGTAAATCACCTTTAAACCATCTAAATCTCTACTTATAAGGATAATCTTAGCACAAAAATTATCAGATTGACAACACACCTCCCGCATGCCATCAGCCCAAGATCCCCCATCCATCACACCACCAACACGCCAAAAATAGCCAACCTCTCCCCTACACTCCCAACATCCGCCACAATCACCCCTTTGCTTGAAATCCCCACAGTTTCTCCTCAAATTACTTAATTGTCTATGCCAATCCAATATCGCTGTCAAATGCGGGACACGCATCTTTCCTTCGCAACCCGCGCGTCATGCCCGCATCATACCGCCACCGCATTGAAGTCATCGATCATCCAGGCACTTACTCTCGATAAAAAGCCCCTCTTGCACACTGTCACAGTTCCTATACACCCTCTTGTTTCTTGTTTTTAACACCAAAATATTCCATTCCCATCACTTCAATAAACACAAACCCGAATCAAACTCTCAACAATGTCTGCAAGATCCATCGTCGCCTTCCGCACCGTCCTCCGTCCGGCGTTTGCCTCCCGCTCCGTGGTTGCCCCATTTAGCACTACCGCTCCGATCCGGGCCACCGCCTTTGGTTCAGGCAAAGATGACCTCGGCGGTCCCGGAGGCCAACAGCCGCCACCTCGAAATCCAGGCGGCCCTGAAGCTCTCAAGCGCAATTGGTACGTCTTTGCGTATTTCCCCTTGATGTACAGTGAGAGCGTCAACTAACGTGCAACTCTAGGATGGCCATCGGTGGTGGTGCCCTCGCCGTTCTCATAGGCTACAACTGGATCGTCAAGAACCCCGATGAGGCAAGGCAGCAGCGTGACAAGACCATGGGCGAAATGAGTGGGAGGACAAAGACGGAGATGGGAAGCTTTCGACATGACTGATAGGGAGGTGTGTCTGCTGTGCCCGGGGTTGCCACCCAAATGAAAGAGGGACGAGATCAAAACAAGGTCAAAATGACAAACAACGGTCACCAAAAACAAAAGCTTCATTCATTTGGTTTGTAGGAATAGATGAGAGGATGGGTCAAGGTGTATATGGCTATCGCATTAATGCATCAACACAAATAAATAAATACGCAGTCCAAGTTCTAGTAAGCCTGGTCTTCTAAAACAGTCTATGCTCTTGCATTCTGATCTTCTTGGGTATCTTATATCCCACCTCTCTCACAAACATACAGGTCTATCCTCACTCCCTCTTTGCCGCCGTCGCCGTCTCCGTCTCCGTTCTCACGGCCCCCTCGTTCTTCTTCCCTTTACTCTTTTGAAGTAAATAATCACCTCCCTTCACCGCACTATAGAACCCCCTCAATCCTGCCAACGGCCAAAGATCCCAAAATCCGGCCTTGCACCTCGTCTTCCACGTCGCATTCCTCGCCCTCTCCTCGCCCTCCACATCGACCTTTACTTTGTCGTACACACTCGGCAGATACTCGGCCTTGTACTTTTTCCTCAGGGCATCATACGACGTCCTGTCATAGTGCGCCCAAAACTCCTCCTCTGAATAGTATGCGTGAGCATATAGCCACTTCTTTCCATTCAATTCCTGCACTTTACGTTCCAGCGCGCGGTTCTTTTCGATGACTTCTCGACGAGTACCCTTGACGCCGCCCCAGACACCAAAATTCATCAAGTCAGGGACAGTAGGGTTCGCGAATTCCGAGTGCAGACCGTGGCCTGAATCCGGATCGTCACGACGGATGCGCAATGGGCAGATCCAGAGAGGGTAGATGTGCAGCTCCTTGTCCAGCCAGGCTTGGAATTCCACAACCTTGTCATACGGAACGCCGACGTCTTGGACCATGTAGTAATCGGCGAGGCCGCTCTTGTGGACGGCGCGGTACATTTCGCGAGCGTGCATAAAGGGATCCAGGATGTATCTGGTGATTCGGTTGAACGGCGTGATGAAGTACTGGTAGGCATACACGGCAGTCCAGAACCCACCGCGGTCGTATCGGAAGAGGTAGTCCTCGAGTGGGATATAATCCGTCACGGTCGTTTGCTTCTCCTCTCCTCCCTTTGCCGTCGTCTTTTTGAGCTCCTTGACAACATCCTTGGCACGAGTATAGAACCAGGGATCGCTTCGGCCCAGAAATCCGACTGTCTTTGTTCCCTGTGGCAGCTCATCCGCCAATCTCCCCGTGCAAACAACTGTCGTATCCATGGAGAACACAATGGCATCCACATAGTCATTCTCTTCCGCCGCGCACGCCCCCTTGACCCTTCTCCAGCATCTCTGCCGCTCCTGACGCAAGCGAATACTCGAGCTTCACATACTTCTTCGCCTCCTTTAGCTGCACCTCGAGTAGCGTCACCACTCCCAGCGTCCCAAACGCCGAGGCCGCGCCCCAGAACAAATCCTGACGCTCCGTCTTGGACGCTCGCGCCACTTCGCCATCTGGCAGCACAATCTCGATCCAGTTGATGTTCGCGTCAAACGCGCCGTAACGGAACGAGCTGCTCTCTCCCGAAGTCCCCGAGAAGCCGCCTCCGACTGTGATTCCCGGGAGTTCCATCACGACCGGCGCGACTAGGCCGTGACGCAGCGTCTCGCTCACGAGAAGATCCATTGGCACGTTGGGCTCTACAATGGCCGTCTTGGCGGCGGCATCAACGGAGAGCACATGGTTGAGCTGGCTAGTGTCGATTGTGTTGTCTGCGCGGCGATGGGAGCGACGCGTGCTGTTTGTAGCGCCATGGTAGATGCGAAAGGGCTTTTGCAGCTGATGGAAGTGCTTGACGCGGGATGATATGGAGGCGATGACTTTATCGTGAGCTTCCATGGTGGTTATATGAGCGGTTCTATGGCAGTTTACACATGTATGTAAAAACAAAGATGCTAAGAAAAAATGAAATGGAACTCCGCCAAAGGGAATTGAGTCGCCGATGATGATGTTTGAGTGAGATTGAAGCGATTGGCGTCACATTGGAGACGGCGGTTGACATTTGAAATTGCTGATTACGTTAGTACGTGACACAGCCACATTGGAATGGTCCGAGTCCCAAGGAAACAATCCAGAAAAGACGGCAATAGTCTTGCAATTGCGCATACGGCGATTCATTAAGATGGGAAATGCTATTAATACAACAATTATAAGTATTAAGAAATTTGATATGTGCTACAAGTGCTGGTCTGTGATGAGTGTTGACTTGTGCATGTGTGTGCTGATACTTTTGGACTTCCAGCGGCTACTCCCACTTACACGATCGTCAATTTACTTCAGTTCCAAAACAGGTGCATGGGCAGGTACCTTTGAGAAAAGACGAAGTTAGAATCGGGTTTATCATGATTCTAACTGTAGCATCGCATCTATTCATCTCCCCTGACATCAAAGCCAATCGTAATTGCTTCTCATGCATGTGTGGATGCGCGGCTATCGCATCCCTGCGCCTCCCAGCGCTTAAATGTGGGAAAGAGGAGATATATATATACTGGTCGATATTTATTTCTGGCTTCATCTAGATACCCCATACACGATTATCAATGAAAACAAAAAATTATGAATAGTGTAGACTCTTACTACATTGGCTGGATTGCTGCTCTTCCCATCGAGCGAGCGGCGGCGACGGCCGTGCTTGATCAACGCCACGAGGAACCCAAGGAGTTCAAACAGCATCAGAGCGATCCAAACTCGTACACATGGGGTCGGATAGGCAAGCACAACATTGTCATAGCCTCTCTCCCCTCTGGAATTTACGGCACGAACTCTGCTGCCACCACAGTTACAAGCCTTCTGACTTCGCTACCTCAAATTAGAATTGGCTTGTTAGTGGGGATCGCGGGTGGCATTGCTCGGCCCCATCAGGCACAGGACATCCGGCTCGGTGATGTCGTCGTCAGTCAACCCAAAGGAAATTCGGGAGGTGTTATCCAGTATGACTTAGGGAAAGCAAAGGCCGGCGGGAAATGGGAATTAAGAGATTCTCTTAGTAGACCTCCGCCAGTGCTTCTTCAGGCACTAGGCAGCTTGCAAGAGGAGCACGAAATTAGACCATCAAAAATCCCAGATATTCTTCAAGATATGTGGAGAGCCTATCCTCAGATGACTAAATCCAAAGGAGGTAATCCGGGCTATGTTCACCAGGGGAACGAAAACGACCGGCTGTTCAAACCAGCGCATCATCATCCTGGTGGCAGCACTTGCACTAATTGTAACCCAAGCTGGGAGATTCAGCGTGATTTACGGAATTCGACCAATCCAAAGATTCACTACGGAGTTATTGCATCTGGCAATACACTGGTAAAAGACGCAATAAGTCGGGACCTTATTCTCGAGGCCACCGGAGAGGACTGTGTTTGTTTCGAAATGGAAGCCGCTGGGATAGTGGACATTTTTCCCTGCCTTGTGATTAGGGGTATTTGCGACTACGCCGACTCACATAAGAACGATCGGTGGCAGCGGTACGCCTCAGCTACCGCAGCTGCATATGCGAAGGAGTTTCTCAATTGGGTGCCAGTTACACAACTTCAAGACACGCCAACAGCTATCGCTATGCTTCGAATCTAGTTATACAAATGTGGAATTGATTAGTCCCCCAATTATCACAATAACTCTTAAACAGGGGTGAAAGTCAATGTATAGCTGTGGGCGATCACTCCTCTAGAACACCGGCCCCCAACTCAAGGCTCAAGATATATTCACCAAGGATTTGAGAATGATCGGCTGTTCAAGGCAACATTTGATCATATTGAAGGCGATACATGCGCCAATTGTGATGCAGCCTATGAGATTAAGCGTGAAGTCCGCGGTGCCGAAGACCCATGGATTCATTACGGCATAATTGCTTCTGGAGACACTATAATTGAGGACGCCGTCACTCGAGACAAGATTCTAAGCGACGTCGGAGAAGACATTCTTTGCTTTGACACGGTAGCGGCTGGCGTAATGCATAGCTTCCCTTGTCTCGTCATCAAGGGGATAAGCGACTACGCGGACTCTCACAGGAATGATCAATGGCAACGATATGCCGCTGCAACAGCAGCAGCATATGCAAAGGAGCTCCTTGGCTAAATTCCTGGAGGACAGCACCCGAAAATGCGAGCAGTCGATGAAATTTCTCTGCGTTAGTTTTCTCATAACCAGGTGCTTACTTGATGGCATCCAAGAGCTCACCTGCTTATGTAGCAGACCATGTCCCTCCCGAGCCGAACAGGCATGTATCTCGTCTTTTTGAGGATCAGAAACCTTGCGATGGGAGTTTAGAAATGGTAGATTGAGTACCTCAATGCTCGATGAATTTCCGAAAGTCGTCAAGTTTGGAATATTGAATCCTAACAGCGAGAAGGGTAGATCTGCTGTATAAGCGGATCTTATTTTTTATTTTCCCACTTGCTACATTTACTTGGGCTGATAGAAGTATACAAAATATCAGGGCAGATGGATCAGCCAAGAGAAATACAATTCATGCATCGATTCATGATTACCCAAGTCAAAAACTATCCAAGCCAAAAACTATCCAAATCAAAAACTATTTATCAATCAACCATAAAATGTTAACCATCAATCACAATGTCAAATCTCAGTATCATCTCCCTCAAAGTTCAACAACGTCACAAGGCCCGACTCAAACCCCATTGCAACTTTTCTTCCATGAATCGAAGCCATAAATAGAGACGTGTGTGCCAGACAAAGGGGCGATATCGGTCAGGAAACTTGACCAAGCTCTTGCCCTTCCAGTAAATGCCACATCCATCCGTTTGTAATGTGCACGAGGCTGATTTCGGGCTCGTTGCAGGTGGCGTCCTAACGTAATCATTGCCGAAACAACATTTAGTCCTCCGGCTCTGTTTTTCATCTTTAGTATTATCCATAGTATCAAAGGCCTCTCTAATGTAATAGGGGCCAAGGTCTGTAAAAATGTATTGTGGATCCTCCGGGTCCCATGATAGAGACTGAAACCTCATTTCGACGTCGATACTTCTGATGCATTCTTTAGATTCTATTTTCCACAGGGTCAAATGGGTATATCCAGACACAATAATGAACTTGGCGTCTTGCGAGAAAAAAATACTGCCGGAATCATTCCATCTCTGGTAGATGTTATCATCGAGTTGTTGGGGGTTATTTAGTGAACCATCTGGACTTAGATTCCAGATTTTAATAGTATCCGCGCAGCAAGCTAACTGTGTCCCATCCGGTGAAAATGCCATGCATCTCGGTACACGTTCCTCTGTGATCTCGATTTGACGGGTCGGTTCCGTTTCCACTATTATGTTTGTATTCGAGGATCCATCTAGATCCCAAATTCTAATAGTTTTGTCGTATGACGCTGAGACCAAGCGCTTCCCATCCGGAGAGAATACGGCACACGATACTGATTCTTGATGGCCGATGAGTTTTTGTCTCGGAGACCACGTTGCTGCATCCCAAATAGTCACCTTGCCATCGGTAGAACAAGTGGCTAGACTTTGATCATCTGGCGAGATTAAAAGGAATATGTTACCACTCTTGCTCTTGCTCTTGCTCTCAAACGAAGCCCGGTAATTACCTGTTTCTCCGTCCCAAATACATATCTTTCCTTTGCAATCAGCAGTAGCAAAGAATTTTCCATTGTGAGAGAATTTGACGCATTGAATGAAATTTATATGTCCGTTTGTCCGAATAGAACGTTTAATATCGCCGTCTTTGAAAGCGGACGCATCCCACATTCGGATAGCGCTCCACCACTTAGGATTGCTGTTTTGCCAGTTCTTAATGTGCAAGAGTGCCGCCAGACTGAGATCTTTCGGAGAAAATTCCATTGATCGGAAGGACTCCCATTCGTCGTATTCGTTATATCGCATTAGTTCGAAGGCGGAGCAGTCGGTGTGTCCCTTCTCGAGGTCCCAAATGGAGATATAGTTATCGTAATGATCTGCTGCTGCCAGTATCGTCCCATCAAACGAGAAAGAGAGCTGTGTAATGCGGAACTGGAAATCCTTAGAGGTGTGCAATAGCTTTCCTGAATTTACCTCCCATATTTTTATCGCGTATCTGTTTTCAGTTTTTTCATCAGGGTTGTTTTCAGCTTCCCCATCAGGGTTATTTTCTTTTAATGCGGCTGCTAACCACTGACGTTTGGGTGAGAATGCCAAGCTCCAGATCTCCCACGTGTTATCGTGAAGCTTATGAAGAACACTTCCTTTTGTCTTCCACTCCGAGATCTCTAGGTCTTCGTTGGATGCAATTGCAATTTTGTCATCTCCCAAGAATTTTATAGCTTGAAACGCGTGCTGGTTTTCCCAAAGGGAATATGGGTGCTTAGTGAAAGACGAAAGATCCCAAACAAAGATGTCGTCGTACGTCATCGCGACCAACTGCTTGCCATCCGGGGAAAATGCAAGATCTTTAAAGTCGATATACTTTCTTCCTCTTTCTTTTGGATATCCCTCAATGTGGGTGCGTGTAGAAAGGTTATAACTATCGAAAGAATAATAATGCATTCTCGCCAACTCTCCTGAGGCTGAGAAGGCGATGCTTCTCACAGATGCGTAAGGTTCTAGAGCAGGAGTCCTAAGTATTCCAATGCAAGTACCAGTATATGCATCCCATATGCATACACCATAATCATTCCTCTGAAATAAAGGGGAAGGCGAAGCGATAAAGCGGCCATCTGGGGAGTAGGCGAAGCACTCAACCATACTGGGAAACCGGATGTTCAGTACCATATCGTTGACATTGTATTCCGTCGCCGGGACATTCAACAGCTGCGGAAATTCTTCATGGAGTAATTGTCGGTTGAATCTATCGGAAGGGTAGAATAAAAGGGAATCCTTTGGCCTGACTGTGGAATCATCGTTTCGGGAGTACATTGGGTAGTCCATGCCCACGTTGTCGTGGAAAAGATGGAATCGCACAGCATCCAATACATTGACGATAATATCATGAAGTGCAGTTTCTTGATCGGTAAAACTAAAATATTTTCGTTAGAAGACTTTTATCAAGGACACTCCCCTTTCCCCCACAAGACAATGGCACAGAAGGGGGGATGGCTATAGCTGAAGGCTACTGAGGGCTATTACTCACTGTAAGGTAGTCCCGGAGCCGTAGGAGATGACGATTTGCTCGTGAAAATGGGTGGCTAGTCTTGCTCATGGCACTGAGCCACCGGGTGAAGCCACGGTTTAAAAAGTCCATCAGTGCGACATCGAGGCCGATGCGTCTTGTATCACTGTCGTTGGACACAAATTCCGACCACAATAGATGCTTGACCCAGTGTGAAGAAGCGCAATAAGATGTGTTTTTAGAAACGTTAGTTTCATAGTTGTTGGATACAAGCGTCTTCAAGCATTGAAGTGCAATTTCTGCGTGTCTCTGTGGCGTCGCCTTGCCATTATGGTTAAAACGCTTCAGTAGAAACTCTTTGGATGACTGGTGATTAAAATAAACGATATCCTCTCGAACTTCCAAAAAGAAGATGAATCGTTTCGTGATCAACTGTTTTAAGTCGACACCAGCTGGTAACGGGGCAAGGCATCGGAGCTCTGAGATTGATAGCGGCTGGTATGTGGCTATCATTGTTGTGATAATTTCCTGGAGATATGCTTCTTCTTCTGCTGTAAACTTCAGCTGTTCATATCCGCGACTGTATAGGTCTTCGATCTGTTCTTCAAGCGTATCCAGTAAGTCTTCGACCTGAGCTTCAAGTGCATCTGCTAATTCGGAGGCAATCTTAGGATCTCTCTCCAAAATGCTGCACGCAAGCTTGATCCATAGAAGATTTTCTTTCGATTTCTTCAGCAAGGCACTTTCAACTCTTTTGCGAAAGGAATCCCGGATGCTATTTCTTCTGAAAAATGCATCAAGTTGAATGGAAATCAGGTTTATCGCAGGCTTTCCCGATTTCTTTTCGTCATTCAGATTCAGTTCATAAGACTTGAAGGTGGGGGGAACCAAGTCCTTGTCGAATGATCTGCAGGAAATAACACAATGAGTTTCTTCTGACAGTTTGACAGTGTTAAAAATTAACGTTAATAAATCTTTGAGTCTTGGAGCCGTTTCATCGTCGTCTGGATTGAAGCAATCGTCTAAGCCGTCAATAACAATATATATTGAACGAAACTTTTTCTCAATTTCGCGACATAATGTATCCATCATCATGTCGGATGTTGGGTTGCGGCGGTAGATGTCTCCTTCAGCTAACCGCTTGAGCTGTCGAACCACCGATGAGATACAATCTTCAATTGTATTTCCATGATTGAAAAAATATGCAATTACTCCAGTATCCTTACCACTGCCTTGTATGAGCGGTCTCCTCGTCATTCGTCTGGTGAATTGTAGCATCAAGTATGTCTTGCCACATCCTAGCTCGCCGGTTACCAACAGCAGATGGGCCATTTTTTCAGAACCGTCCTTTTGTTCAGAATCTTCCTTTTGTTCAGAATGGTTATGGGACGTTATGCGCTGAATAGTAGGATATATGGTTTCGAGATCCTCCATTTCGAGTATGTTCCAGTAGCCATTCGGTAAGTTGGGTAGGTTACCTTGAATCCCGACAACACTTGTAAACGCCAGGATCCTTGAACTCAACTCTTTGGGGTCATCCGGAGAAAGGTCTTTGACAATAGATGTTTCAGGCTTCACGTGGCCCAGCAGTCTAAACAGATATCCGCAATCCCTGAGTATTGGAAAATGACAATGGGAGGCCTAATGATGTTCTCGTGTCAGCTTTCTTAAGATCCGTTGTTAAGCGATTCAGTACTTACAGGATCAGACTCTTCATCGCCATCGTCTTTGGGGATTGAAGCTCTGGTAGTTGCAATATCCTGTCTTATATCTTGAACTTCAACATCTTCTACCTTTACAATATGTAGATAGGCGTCCTAGTGTTATTATAGTGTCAGCCTTTGCTAGATCCGCCCCCGTATGTTTGGTAAGCTGTCACTCACAGGATCATATGCTATTATGACTTCGTGCCCCAGGTTTTGGAGCAACTCTTTGATTCGACCACCGTCAAGCAAAGATTCGAACTTCTGAGCCAAATCGTACCATGCGTTACCAATAGCCTTGGTGAGGACATTAGACTTAGTAAAGAAGTATCCCGCTATCGCATTTTCTAGGGAATTGAGAGCTATTGCACACTCAAGAAGGCTGCTATCTCCATCTTCCTGGCCTGAGAAATGAGAGAAGAGGTATTGACGGAAATTTTCTGAAAGAAAAGGAATGAAGAAGATAAAGTCCTCCTTTTCCTTATCCGCAGCAAGATACGGGAGCTGGGGGTCGTCGTGGCCCATAATGTGCAACAAATTTGCAAGTCAAATAATCTTTTCTCGATGTGTGAAGTTGTCCTTGCTAAACAAGAGGTGATCTGACGCCTCTTTACATTGCACTCACCTCGCCCAAGCTCATTTCGACAACCAAAGTCATCAGACAGAGGTAAAATTGCAAATTCCTGAGACAGCCAATTAAGATTACCATCGTACATTACAATTTCAATACTCTACAAAGAGTCCATCTGTATGATGAAACCTTATAGCGCTGATTGGTGAGGCCATCATGTTTGGACAAAGAAGACTGTGGTCGGCTGATTGGCAGAGTTCCACTGTTAAGATTGCGGCTACTTTGTTTGAGTGAATTGACCCCCTTGATGGTTTCCGACGACCTAATTCAGAACAACGAGACTTGTCAGTTGGCTGATTTGCTTGAGTGGAACAAGCATGTCAGTCAATCGAAATTATCAAACTTGGACAAAGAGAATCTGATCAGCCGCGCTGATCCATGTCCTCTGTTAGATACGAGCTGGCGGGCTTGCAAAAAGCCATCTTGTCAAAGAGACATCACTGCAATTGATCGTCGTCAATTCATTAGATCGCGGCCATCCTTTCTTCAAACAAACAAATTCTTGCCAAACCAAATATTTCCAACACATTAAGGGTGAAGTGAGTTTGGCGCTTCCTTGAACCCCCTGCAGATGAATCTTCCAAGCCAAGTAGCTTAATCCTGCTCAGATTCGACAGGATACGAATCGTGACTACAGCATGTATTTCCATATTGGAACAGCTGTACAGATTGTATTGGCCTTTGTTCCAAGTCAAGAAAAATTAGAACAATTAGCTTCAAGTGGCAATATTGTCCAAGAAGGGTCACTCTTCGGCAGGCGAGCCAGTAAAGACAAAGAAAAAGATTTGCCTTTAGGCTAGTTGGCTATGTCTCCCGCTCCTCTTACTGAATAAAATGCTACATATGTTTCTCAACGAAGTGCATCATGTTTGGACGTTATTTTTGGACGAAAATCCTCAGCTTGCAAAGATCCTGAATCTCAACATCACGATAGCACGGATGATCAAATTTTTTATCTTGGCCTAGGCGCTATCCTAGAGTCGTGCGGGCCTTTGTAATAATCGACCATGGTAATCACGTTGTCCAATCAACTCAGTAGAAGCAAGAGAACTTGTGATACACTACATACTCGAAAATGAAGGTCGATGGCTGAATGTCGCGGACATGGTCGTTACCACCTATCTAGACCATGTGGAAGACTTTGCAAAGGGTCTCTGCGTGACTGAAAGAAAACTTGTAGACTGTGTGAGGAAGCATATGCTCCTTTATTAGGCGGCGCATCTGGCCCGTTATATGAGCCTACTCGTTGAAAGACGTTCCAAAGCAGAGAAACTCAAGGAGATTTGTTAAGCTTCTTGATTCTCCATACATTGTTCCTTCTACAGCAAATTTCTCTTTACACACGGGAACACAATTATAAATACAATAAGAATTCATCACAACTCCATATACTAGCGGCACTCTGGGGTCAGCTGCAGCTGGTTAATGCCTTATTAAAAGCGGATAATAGCTTTGCGACTAAAGTGAACACTCGCGGCTCTTTTCCCTCGGACAAAGCGGCAAAGTCTGGCGTTGTCGCAGTTGTCAACATCCTGCTACTGACTCGCTCCGATAGAGTTCACAAGTCGACAAGATTGGCAAACCCCCATTATTCTATGCATATCGAGATGGTCACAAAAATGCAACCATTACCCTATTCGAAGCTCAATGTTCTTCTCAACTATCTGATGAGTCAGATCTTGTCAAACATGACAAGTTTCGACCTTGATATTGCTTTGCCAATGTACTGTCTAGCAAAGAGCGATGGGAGATGTTGTGACGGAGGCCTCCGCGTGGGTATCTCCTTGCTACGAGCAGTTGAAAGCGGCCTTGATCGCGTTGCAAAGTTTCTTGTTGATAAAGATGCGAACGAAAACAGATATTTCGGCACAGCCGTACTCTCCTTAGCAATACAAAATAGCAAAGATGAGTTGAGTGATATGTATGAAATACTGATCCAATGGCCAGGCTTGCTAATGAACGGCAGCCATTGCTTCATGCGCAGTGGAAAGGCGCATGGAACGTACAGTGCTTTGCTGGCTTCCAAGAAGCTATACATCAACTACAGGGATGCAAATCAGAGGACTTCTTTGTTCTCTATAATAGAAGTCAGGGATGAAGAGTAGGCAATGCTAATGACTAATAAGTTTCTCTCACGAGACCTGCGTGTTGACGATTGAGCTAAGGAGTACAACCATATTTTGCATATCATTAGTGAGAAAGAATACAGAAATGTGCTCTCAGAAATATTGTTCTCGTCTTGCTAGATCGAAGGACCTAAAAATAAACGGCCAAACGCCCTTCGATATTGCGGTTGAGCACGAACACAAAGATATCATCGCTTACCTTTGCCCAACATATAAGTTTAGCGAAGCATAGTTAGCTATTAGGTACACTACATGTACATTTGTAAATGGTATTCACAGCAATACACTCACCATAGCTGTCTAAAATAACATGAAATAGTTATTTTGTTATTGGAGTGGGTTTGAACAGGTAACGCTACATTATAAACACAGCCGCTTAAGATAAGATTCTAAGGGTTACATGGGAGGAGATTACTTGTTGAAATGTCATATAAAACTCCGCTTTTCGGCCTCACATTGAGTAGCCATCTCACAATATATCATGAAAATTTGCACTGAGTTGGGCGCGACGTGTAGAGTATTCAATACTTGAGAACGCACATATTCCCATACAATGAGAGAGATATTCGAAACACGGCATGGCTACATTAGATCAACGCATATTGTTCTAAAATCTCCATTCTTTTACGCCTGAAATAATACAAGCGTACAAACTTCTCGCAACAAGTCTAGCAAATATCTCGGCTATGGCTAATTTGACCATGCGCTCTACACTGGATCGTGAACCTCAGCCTAATGTATTAAAACTCCAAGCAAGATAGTGTAATGGCGATATGCCATCGATAATATGTGTAGACACTGCGCCGATGCGCTTCATCAAGGCCACGTAGCCGAATACTGAACAATCGTCGATTATATACAATCCTTGCCATATAAGACTCCAGCGGGAGCATGAGCGGCGTCGAAATACCAGATGAAGGCGCTTTTATTCCATTTCAACAGTTGCTGTGTTTCAATGCTTCGGATCTTCTAAGGATTAGTCGCCTGCTGTCGCTAGTTTACATGTACTCATGCGTAGTACTCGTGTAGCCATGTCAGGCTATTTCTCTTGCAATAAGCAAATGACAAGCGTCTGGGCAAGTATATCCTCTGTACGAGGATGCCGTGACAAGTTCATTTCCAAGGCTAGTAATCTTGTGGGCAAAGAGCCCAAAGGAAAATACAGAATATCGTGATCGATGGACTGACTGGAAGAAGTAACAAAATCAATCATCAATTCATAACTATCAAAAACTCAAAGTTAGAAAATGATCCGTCCATCAGCCGTAAACCCTGAATAGCAAGCCCAATGTCATATCTCGGTGTCGTCATCTCCCCTCAAAGTTCAACATCACATGGCCCGATTTATATCCCATTGCAATCCTTTTCCCGTGAATCCAAATCATCCGTATATTGTCCCAGCAAGACGGGAAATAACGGGATGGAAACTTGACCAAGGTGTTGCCCTTCCAACGAATCTCGCGTTCCCTCCAATTTAATGCACACGATTCTGATTGCGGACCCGATGACATTTTCACTATATTCCTCCAGTCGTATTCATGATATTGTATCCGCTTCGATACTTCAGCCTTCATATCAAACTTGGAGCAGATGCAAAAGCGCCCAAGTTCTGTAAAAATATATCCCGGATCCCTTGCATCCCATCTTAGAGACTGAAATATCGTCGACACACATTTAATCCAAATTAGGCGTTTTTTAGATTCTATACCCCAAATGCCTAAACGGTAATCTCCAGACGCAATAATGAAGTTGGCGTCCTGTGAGAAGAAGATGCGCTTAGCCAAGGAGATGTCGTCATAAGATGCATCCGTTGCACAATGCAGTTGTTGAGGGGCATCTAGTGAACCATCTGGTTTCACTTTCCAGATTTGAATGGCGGCACCGCCTCTCACGCTGCAAGCTAATTGTGTTCCGTCTGGTGAAAATGCCATGCATGCTCGGATGGTGTCTCCTCTCTGGAAAATGTTCCGGCTCTTGTTCAGAGTATTGAGCCCAAACTCGACCTTGATCTGATGTGCTGGCTTCATTGCTGCGAATCCATACTTGTTTAATAAATCCCAAATTCCAATGGTTCCGTCGTGTGATGCTGACGCCATGTGCTTCCCATCTGGAGAGAATTCGACGCATAATACCTTGCCTCGATGGCCAACGAGTTTTCGTCTCAAAAGCCAATTTCCTGTATTCCAAATGGCCATTGCACCATCGGCAGAAGAAGTGACTGGGCTCTGGTCATCCGGCGAGATCGAGTGTAATTTGCAGCCCTTGCTCTCAAGGGAAATTGTGTAATCTCCGGTTTTCCCATCCCAAATACATATCTTTCCATCGCGATCTGCAGTAGCAAAAAACTCTCCATTATGTGAAAACTTCAAGCATTGAATAGCAGAGGTGTGTTTGACTGTTTGAGTCACAGAGCCCTTCACTTCGTGCCAAAAGGCGCGCGTATCCCAAATTCGGATCAGGCCGCCGCTCAACGCTGACGCCAGACTGAGATCCTTTGGCGAAAATACCACTAATTCGACGTTTTTCGAGTCTTCGAAGTTCTCAATTCTTCTCATATTTGGCCCCTGGGGATCCGAGCCCATATTCTCGATGTCCCAGATTTCGATAGCATCCTTAGACCCTGATGCCAGTTTCGTCTCATCAAAAGAGAAAGAGATAGATCCAATGCCGGAGTTTTGGCTATCAAGGGTATACAACTCCAATCCCGAGTTTGGATCCCATAATCGTATAACACTCTCATTCTGTGATGTAGATGCCAACCACTGATGTTTGGGTAAAAATTCCAGGTTAGTGATACGCTCTTTGTGTCCGCGAAGTATATGAACATCCTCCTCCGTCTCTTCGCGCCAGATAATAATGATGTTGGAAGATGAAAATGCAATTAATCCATCTCCTAAAAACCTTACACAACTAATTGTGTCTGGTGTACCGGTTCGATATGTGTGCTCCTCGAGAGACGGTAAAGTCCAGGTCAAGACGAATTTACCGTTGGTTGTGGCCAATCGCTTCCCATCTGGTGAAAATGTAAGATCCCGAACATCGCCAACACAGTAACTTGGTATAGCGATTTCTTTGCGGACCTTCTCAATATCGTTGCGAGTGGGAAAGTCCCAAACATTGATAAAATCGAAAGTTAGTGCCGCCAACGCCCCCGAGACTGAGAAGGCGATGTAGGATGGATTGAAGCCATCAAGAGCCTGAGTTTCAAGTTGGCTAATTTTTCGACCAGTATATACATCCCATATGGATACACTTTTGTCGCATTTCGAAGTTGAGGCGAGGAAATGGCCATCTGGGGAGTAGGCGCAGGCGAGGACCTCGGACTGAGAATGGAGGTTCAGAGTCATGTCTTTCCTCTGGTATTCCGTTGCTGGCTTATTCAACAGCTGTGGAAAATATCCCTTGAGCAACTTCAATCTAAACTCTTCATGTGGGTAGAATAAAAGACTGTCCATTGGCCTGGCGTCGCCCAAGTCGTGATTGAAACGAAGGAACCGCAGGGCGTCTATAATATCGGCGATGATGCAATCGTGAGAAATTCCTGTTTCAACTTGTCCATTGTCACATCCCTAAAGTCCCCCTGTTAGAAGAGTTTGATTGCGCACCATCCCTCCGACCGAGAGAGATCAGGGGGGTAGTTGGTTATTTTTGAAGAAGGTGCTTGACTGCCTGATCAGACTGGGGGCTATAACTCACTGTGAGGAAATACCTAAGCCGTAAAAGATCTTTGTTTACCTCTGATACTGGGTAGCGGATCTTCTTCATTACATCAAGCCACCGAGGAAAGCCACGGCTCAACACGTCCGTTATTGCCCAGACACCTGTGTTCCTTGTATAGAGATTTCCAGATGTAGAATGCGATATAAAAAAGTCTTTGATCCAGTTCGAAATAGCGTAATAAGTCGAAAGTCTGTCAAAAAGGCTGCTGGAAGAACTATTTGAGGCAAAATTCTCGAAGCATTGAAGCGCAATTTTTCTTTGTATTTCAGGCCCCGTCCGGACAGCGTATTTCTTGACCAGATACTTCTTGGCTAACTCATGACCGAAGCACACCAGACCATCTTGGACTTCCAAAAAGAGCAATAATCGCCGCTTGATCATGTCTTCGAGGTCAACAGCGTCTATCGGCGGGACAAGAAGTCGGAGCTCGCAAATCGTGAGTGGCCGGTAGGCTGCTGTCAATGTAGTAACAATTTCACCGAAATACTTCTTTTCTTCTGTTGTCAGGTGCAGCTGTATGTAGATGTAAGCGTATAAGCTTTCGATCTTCAATCTTTCGTCTTTCTCTTCAAGGTGCGATAAGTGGAGGGCACCCTTAGGGCGCTTCTCTATTGTGCTGCACGCAAGCGTGATCCAGAGAAGGTTTCCCCTCCATCCCTCCGACAGTTTGTATTTAAAATAGTTTCGGCTTGTATCTCGACAGCCAGTTCTTTTGAAAAATGTATCAACCTGCATTGAAACAAACTTGTATGCAACATCTTTCAATTTCTTATTGTCACCAACGTTTGCTAGTGTAAAGCTAATGCCCTTGATGGCTGTGGAATTTTCGAATGATCTTATAGATAGAATCCAGTGAATCTTTGGTGATGAGTTGATAGTCGTGGAAATCAGCTCGAACAGTCTGGTCAAGTCCTCATTGTCGTATTTATCTAAACCATCTAATATGACATATGTTGTTGTATTTGTATTGGCCTCGGAAAACTTGCGCAATGTTTTGCCTAAATCGTCAAAGGAGGTGTCCCGGGAGCCACCATCATTATTCCCTTCAAATTGCTCCTGCAGTGATGAGAGGCAATCTTGAATTGTGTTCCTATCCTCAGAAAAATGCGTAACCACTTGATGAGGGCCTGAATGGTCGTACCATTTTCTCTTCAGAAGTAGTTTAGCGATATGTAAGAGCAGGTTTGTCTTGCCACATCCTGCTTCGCCAGTCACCAACAGCAGACGACTTTTTTCTTTCAAGCTTTCGCCTAAAGCAAGCTTCCCAAGACAAGAATTCTCCCACAAAACAGGGTTAGTAGTGGCATCCCGCAAATCTTTGTGTATATTCCAGTAACCGCTCGGCAGCTTTTTTAGGCAACATGATTTTTGAAGCATACAATGAACTTCATAGCTAAGCTGTGAGATTTTGGGGGTCACCATTTCGCAGTCAGATAGATATATGTGTTGAAAAATGGAGCCATTGGTGGATAGAATGCCAGTAATCTCCAATTCGCGTACGAATAAATATAGTTGATCATCGTGAAATATACGAAGCCGTCCGCCGTGCTTAAGCTAAGTACGCTTTAGTATGGGCTTTCTTACAGGATGCTTCCTTGAGAGAATTCGTACTACTTACAGGTTTAATGGTTTTGGCAAGATGCAAACGTTTCTTAGATTCATCTCTCAACTTCTTCATCTCTCTGAGTCTTGTCGCAAAACGTGAGTAAATGTCCTAGTGATGCTGTAGTGTCAGCCTTTGCTAGCTCCGTCCTCATTACATGTTCATAATCTATAACTTACATGATCATCCGCGACATTTCTTGACACTTTAACCTTGCCACGGGCCCAGATTTCTTCCAGTCGTTTAAAGTCACAGAAGGATACAATACAGCCAACCAAATCGCGCAACGAATCGAGAAGAGGGTTCTCGAGATAGTATCCAGGGACGGATGCCACCAGTTTATTTTCAAGCGTGCTGAAGGCCGTCAAACAATCGCGGATGATGTGTCTTTTATCTTCAGAGCATAAAGGTTGAGAGAGGAGTTGTCGACAGAAAGCGTCTGAAAGGGCGTAAAGGTTATTCACCAAAATAGATACTTCCTTCAATGGATCCTCTAGGGAATACGGTACTTCCGGCAATTCATCCTCTGGATAATCTGGTACTTTCTGCAATTTATCCTCTGGGTAATCTGTTACTGTCGGCAATTCGTCCTCTGGGTAATCTGGTACTTCCAGCAATTCGTCCTCGAGGGAATATGGTGGGGGTCCATAATGTATGTAGACTTGTAAGATGCAAGTTCTCTCGGAGTTTGGCGTTGTTCCTCTAGACAAGAGCTGAGTCGACGACTTTTTATATAGCCCTGGCCTCACAAAACTGGAAATTCCTGCGACACCCAAATGAAACGACGCCATGTTTGAACAAAGGAGCCTGTTGTGGGCTGGTTGGCGAAATTCTAGTGTTCACATGGCGGCTTGTTTGTTTGAGTGGATCGACTTACCTCGATGAGTTCCGACCCGATAAAGAAACTTGATAGGTAGTTGCCTAGTAGTTAATTTATTTGGGTGGTACAAGGTTGCCGGTTAGTCGATGTTGTCAAACCCAAGGACAAAGGGGCATGTTGTCTGTTCACAGACGACTGTTCACAAACGAGAGTTCAGCGTCATATTGCGTCTACTTTGTTTGACTGAACCGTCTGCTTTGACAAGTCCACACCGCATAATTCAGACCAAAGAAACGGATCGGCCACGCTGAACCATGTCCTCTGTTGAGTTGACTAATTTGCTTAAGTGAACAGGCATACTTGTTATTCGAGGTTATCCAACTCGGGCCAAAGAGCCTGTTGTCTGTTCACAGAGGAGACTCCAGCGTTCTATTACGTCTGCTTTGTTCGATTGAACAGTCTGCTTTGATAAGTCCAGATCACGTAATTCAGACCAAACATGTCCCCTATTGGATTTCGCATCTGGCGGGCTTGTACAAAGCCGTCTTGTCAAAAGAACACCACTGCGATTCATCGCAGTCATTTTATTGGATCACGGCTACCCTTGCTTCAAACAAACAAATTATATTACATCTCAATTCCTTTTATCCCTCTTGTACTTGCCCACCTGCTTCGGCTGGCTACCATACGACCTCCTCGCCTGCACCTTGTCCCGTCCCATGCTGGCCCCCAGCGTAATGTCCACGCGCGGCGGCGTGGGGAAGCCAAAGCTCTTTGCAATCTTTGCCAGGTCCAGCTTCTGCACGTCGTACACGGACCGCAGGCTGTGGCTGGCGTAGGCGTGGAGGTAGGACTTGAAGGCGTCCTTGGCGCTCTGCTGCAGGTAGTAGTTCTTGCCGATGAGCTTCTCGAGCTGGGACTGGACGTTGATGATCGTTTTTGCGGGGGAACTCGAACTCGACGACGGGGACACGGGCTGCCTTGAGGTAAGACAGGAAGCCAACCTCGTTGGGCTATCGAAATGTTAGTAAGGGCTGGGAAAATGTGCGGCTAACAATCGTACCTGAAGGAAGAGGAGACTTCGTCCCTTGGCATCAGTGCCTCGGGCAGTTCGTCCAACACGGTGAATGTAGTCGCGAGTGTTGTCCGGAGGGTCAAACTGAACAATGAAATCAACGGCAGGGATCTAGTTCATTTGTCAGTAACAATAATAATTGACCCAATGATGAGCCAGTAAGACACTCACATCCAAGCCACGAGCGGCAACATCGGTACAGATCAGAATACCGTGCGGCGCATTGCTGAATTCAAAGAATGTGTTGGTCCGCTTCTGCTGCTTCTGCTTGCCGTGCAGATCCAAGACCGGGCAGTCAATGTAGTTCAGCAGCTCGGCGTAGTATTTGACAGAGGCACAGCTGCTGAAGAAGACAATGACCTTCTTCTTCTTGGCCTGCATTTTGCGGAGGAAGGAGAAGAGCAGGAGGAAGCGCTCGTCGCCTTCGCAAAGGACGTAGCCCTGCTCCAGACCATCGACTGTGCTGTGCTGCTTCTCCTCGTCGACGTTGATGTATAGCGGTCCGGGTCGCAGGGAGATTCTGGCAAGATCCTCTGTACGTCATATTCAGTCAGACACGTGCGCTGCAACAAGTGTGAAGAAAAGCCGGAAAAATACTCACCAACTTTGGTTGTCTGTGTCGCAGAAAACAGCATAGTCTGTCGGTCCTCGTTGGACAGAACCTTGACAATCTGTCTCATTTCATCCTCGAAACCAACCTCCAAAATTCGGTCCGCCTCGTCAATGATCAAAGACTTCAAGTTCTTGAAAACGAATTGGGTGTTGAGAAGGTGATCGAGCAGTCGGCCGGGAGTGGCAATCAAAAGGTTGACACCCTTGGTCAACTTCTCAACCTCTGCTCTTCGGTTTGCTCCGCCAATGACGATTCCATATGTCTGTGAGTGGTGCTTCATCAGCTCACGTGCGACGCCGAAAATCTGGAGCGCAAGTTCTCGAGTCGGGGAGACGACAATGACACCGGTGCCATTTCGGGGCTTGAATCGCAGGGAGCTGAGAATCTCAATCGCGGGGATCAGGAAGGCGAGCGTCTTTCCGGAACCTGTCTTGGCAGCACCGAGAACGTCCTTGCCGGCGAGACGAGGTGGGATGGCCTGTTTAAGAAGCAGGTTAGTACAAGTTGTGCCATTGGAGATGGAGATTGGTTAGGTAGACTAACACTGCGCTGAATGCTAGTCATCTTGGTGAAGCCCATCTCCTGGATCGCCTTCATCGTCTTCTCGGACAGCTTGAGGTCTTCAAACTTTTGGGAGTCGGCCAGCGTCGACAGTATGGGCGCAGAGTTGTTGGGTATGACATCTCCATCGGCATCTCTGGCAGCAGGCTTATCCGCGAGATCTGACCCGGCATCTGATTCTCCATCCTCATTGTCGTTCTCGTTGTCTTCGTTTGAGACAGCCTCTTCTTCTTCTTCGTCTTCCTCGGCCTCCTCCTCTGCTACCTCATCTTCAACCTCGGGCTCGACCGGCGGCGGGGGATTCTTGAGCTTTTTTGACTTTTTCGTGGCATCGGCAGCAGCCTCAACCTTGTTGCGCTTGCGCTTCTTGTTCAATGTGGCGGCATCCATTGTGACGTTGGTGATTTGCGATGCTCCAGGCAGTTTGTAATGGAAGGCTCTGCAGCAGAAATATTTCACCAGCAATCAGGAACCGATAAGAAAAAAAAAGTTGCTAGTTCTGCGATTTGCAAAAATCGGTTCCCACAGTGGTGGGGCTGCGCCACAGATGCCGATGGACTGACAAAGACACCAGCCACAGTTGGTCTGACCGATGCCACAAGGTACATGTGCTTTGTACTATCCCGACAGTTCTAATCGGAAGCTCTCTAGAGTACCAGAAGCCGTTGATTATAAGTCCATCATATTAAGTGATCTCATAAGACGGCACCCAAGGATATGGTTCTTATTTGAGATTAATAAACATTTGCTTTCTTTCTTCATTATACATTCATCATCATTCCATCTTCACTACAACCGACTCTTGGCCGTCAGATACGTCCCTCCCAGCTTGAGCATCTCAACCGCCTCCTCCACCATCTCAGCAACAATCTCCCCGGCAGGCTGAATCTTCTCAATCGCACCCGCAACCTGGCCCATCAAGTGCGGCATATCCACGTCTCTGCCCTCGTCCAAGTCGTGCTCCAGCGGCACAATTCCCTTGTCGCACAGCGCCTTGATCTCGCCAGGCCGGTCATGCCAGCTCTGGATGTACTCGTTTGTCCTCATCCGCAGCGGCCGTCCCGAAATCACCAGCGTCCTCTCCGTGCCCTCAAAGCCGCAAGTCACGACGGCCTCTTTGGCGGCCTGGCTGCATCCAGCTTCCACCGAAGCCACGAAGCGCGTGCCTACCCACACGGCCACCGCTCCCTGCATCAGCGAGCTGGCCAGACTGCGTCCGTTGCGGATTCCTCCCGCCGCAACGACGAGGGCCGTCGAGCCCTTGAGCATGGGAGGCTTGTATTTCCTTGCTACGTCGACGACGGCCGGGATCAGCACTGAGTTGGCAATGTCGCCTGTGTGACCGCCTCCCTCGCCACCCTGGGCGCATACAATGTCCACGCCGAGATCCAGCGCCTTGATCGCGTGCTTCGGGTGTCCCACCATGTTCATGACCAAGATGCCGTTCTTGTGAAGCTTCTCGATGATGTGCTTGGGTGGTACGCCGACGGCACTGACAAACAGCTTTGCGCCACTGTCGATGGTGATGTCAATCAGCTCGTCCAGCTTGCCGCCCGTGTAGTCGTGATTCGTCTTACGCGCGTTGCCTCCGATTTGGGGCAGCGCCAGATCAACACCGAACGGCATGTCCGGGCTCTTGAAGTTTGCCTTCATCTCGGCAATGATCTCGCGGAGCTGGTCGGGCGTGTACTGGAACCCGCCAATGACACCGAGGCCGCCCGCATTGGACACCGCCGCAGCGAGGCGACCTCCCGAAGTGCGCGCCATGCCAGCGAGGAGGATGGGATGCTGGATACCCAAAAGGGTGGTGATGGGAGTGGTGATGGTCCAGTGGGCGCCATGATGATGATGGGGTGAATGAAGTGAAGAGAGTGGTGGTTGGTGATACCAGGTGATGTAAGTGATGGCCGTGATGGAGCACGACACGATATCCGACCGCTATAAATATTCACAGAGCAGCCAGCAGTGACACAGAATGGATAATCCACAGAGGGGAGGGTGGCAGCTCCCAGCAAGACACGGATTTGCACTTGATGGCACGGGGAATTGATCCTTGACGCTCCCTTCTGGAGACTGGATGTAATAGGTGGCCCCCTGCCCGTTAATATTCACTGAGGTGGCTAGCATGTCCCTACGCTGGTCCCTGTAAACGGCTACGGCTGCGGTAGCGGGAGACCATTCGCGGGGAGGCACTTTGCGGGGAAGCGGCCCCTACCGAGGTATCAAGTGCGCCTGTGAGACGGACTGCCGTAGCACTGGCATTGGCATTGGCAGCATTTTTATAAGAGACAACGGTAACTGAAGCTGTAACGGGTATCAACGGCAGTAGTTAAGATGCAAAAGTGAGTATTTTATCCAAAGGTAGCAACACAGCATGGGAACCCTAGAGGGAACAACCCCCAACCTCGTCACTGGTTGGGCGCGGTGGTAGTAGGGAAAGATCGACGTCTTCCCCGACATAGAGCCATCACGAGAGCACGATTCATATATATCATCAAGAAAAAAAAAAGTGTTCATTATTCATCATTGTCGTCAATCGATATCAGTAGACCCATGTCTACTTCACGTCCTTCCCACGCGAAGCTCCCAGGTGTCGTAAATCTTCCCCCAAAACCCATCATAACAATAAACTGTGACATCTAGATATCCCATGTCAGTAATACATGTGGCCTTCAAGGCCAAGCATGTCCCGGCCAGCTAGGTCTCGGCAAAGCTAGCATGCTATCAACCCCCCAAAAAAGGCTTCAGTGTATTCATCCAAAATGCGGCAGCCGCGCAGGCACAAAAGCGCTCTGCACAGGCGGCGATGCCTTATCCTTTACCCGTATCTCTAAATCACCCCCGGATAACCCGGAGTCGTGAGGTGCCTCTTCATCGCCATCTTCGTCGTCGTCCAAGTGAATTTCGTGCGGCTCTTGAGACAGATATTCGTCATCTGCCACATCTGCTGGTTTCGGCTCCGCTTCCGTTTGCAAACCTCGATCCAGCGCCAATTGAGCTGCGGCCTCCTTCTTCTTTGCCAATTCCTGCTCTTCTTCTCTGCCCAGACGCTCTTCTTCCAACTCCAAGTCCTTGAGTGATGGCAAGAGTTGAGCATCTTGCGTGGGATCCTGAGTCACCTGGCCGAAAATGGCCAGGCCTAGCGAGTCTTTGGACGCAACCGAGCCAAGTGTGGTCCTCGACACCGTTCTGGAGACGGTATGCGCCGGTCGCTTTCCTTTGCTACTCGGCGTTCTTCCGCTCCTGGCGCTACTCCTATCATCTCTCCTAATCATGTCATAGGTCACATCGTCATCGAGCGCCACTGCATCCTCGTCTCCTTCGCCGTCACTTGGAAATAGATCGCCACGGGAGCGATAGGAATCCGACGTCCCACCCGATCCCGTAGTACCGCTCCGCTTCCTTGATCGGGACGGTTGCAACAATCTCTCGTGGTCCGAATCATCTTCCGCCCCCAGCAGTGGCTGTGACTCGGTGTACTCGTGTTTTCTGGTACCAGGGTGCTCCTGTAGATCTGCCGCACTAGGTTTATATCTCAGGGTGCCACCCATTTTCCAGGGGAGCTTGCTCAAAAAGCCAATGGGTTGGGTGCTGGGGATAATGGTGGGGTCTTGTTCGCTGTTTTTCCTCCTGGCTCCCCGTGTGCCGTAGCTCATGCCCCTCTTGCGTCGGGGCTGCTCGACGGTCTCGCCTCTCCTCTGGCTGCCAGAGCCCGCCAAGAGACGATCCCAGTCTTCCCCTCCCCAGTTGCCCAACAAGCCGCCGCTCTCCTCTTCACGGTCCCAGTCGTCGTAAAAATTAAAACTGTATTCTGTCCGCTCGCGAGCGCGCTCTCGCTGCCGTCGAAGGCGCTCTTCGGGATCGCCCAGACACACGGTTGTGCATTGCTCAATGGCCCCTCGCAACGAGCCCAGACATGGGTTGATGTAGTGGTGCTGAAAGGTCCAAATGCCGGCGGCGGCATTCTCAGTCACCGTCTCTGCATCGTGTGTGATCTGGTTCCAGCGCTGACGCAGACGCGGATCCTCGAGAAAGGCCATTGCTGGCGGCGGGCGGGATGGTTGATGTATAGCTCTGGTAAACCGTGCCCAATTGGTGACGTCGCAGACATGGGACGACAACGGCGAGATTGCTAAGAAGAAGCGGCACGCAGCGGGCACATCAGTGTGCCATCCTCGGCGGGCAATTGCTGGCAAGGCTGAGAAATACGCAGTCGGCTTGTCGCTCTCGGCAGGCGTCACGATCCGCACGATGCTGGCAATGTTGGTGACGAGTTTGAAACAAAAGTCAAGATGAAGCCTCTCGGTGTTTTGGATGGATTAGGCTGGCCAAGTCTTGGATGAAACAGGTGGTAAAAGGTGGCACGTGCAGACCATCCCGGCTTATGTAAGGCAGCTTGGCTTGGGGTAAAGTGGGCATGAAGCTCTCCACATTCTTGTTAGTGCACAGGCTACTGCACTTTATTGCTTGTTGCTTTTTCCTGGTGGCTTGAAGGCAGTTTGAAGATGCAAATTATACGAGGCAGGGCGTCGGTTGCTGAGGCGGCACATACTATTAAGAATCATGACCTGCATATGCCTTGGGGTGGTTTACAGTAGCACGATGTCTCATGTTAGTCTGGGCATGCAGATGCTAAAAGTACAGTGCATTGCAGTACATGAACGCCAAGTGATGTAAGGAGTATAATTGAACAACCTTGGAAGGGAAATATGCGACAGAACAACAAAGCATTTAGTTTGCTACACAGCATAAAAACTGAGTTTGAATTCTTACAAACTTTATCAACGAGAAAAGGAGAAATGGGGGCAGATCAAGAATGCGGATGGGACATCTTTTGGATGCTTACTCGGTACCTGAATGATTACACTAATGCACTATATACAATCAGACACCCTCTTACGAAAAGCTAAATAAATTAACACCCGACACTCTTGGGAAATAATGCCTAAATATCAACTGTCATATTTCCTCTCATATCAACAACAACCATCAGAATAATGGCACAGTGCTCAGGTCCCGCGGTCCAATATTCGGCCTCTTGTAAATACTCTCCTTGGCCTCTCCCACTCTGCACTCGTCTCAGCATATCTTCAGGGTCGAAATCCACACCAATCGGATTCTCCACAAAGTCCTTCGACTTCATATACGCATCCTGCTTCTCCAAATCATCAATGGAATCGATGAAGGTTTCCAACACGTTGCCATCCGGGTCGCGGTAGTACATGCTGATGGTGAGCCCGTGGTGGACGCACCAGACCGGCGTGACTCCATGCTCCTTGCGCTGCGAGTATGCATTGAGTAGGCCCTCAATATCATCAAATCCAAACGCAATGTGCTAGAAAAAAAAGAAAAGAAAAGAATAATTAGTAACATTGCTTCTTGCTCAATTCGTGTTTTTAAATGCATACATCGAGACCACAGGACTTTGGTGGCAGGTTTTGCAGATCTGGCCGCGAAATGAGAGCAATGCGATGATGCTCGTCGTCGTAGGTGATGAAAGCCACCTGGTCGCTCTCAAGTTGAGCTTTTCCGCCTAGAAAAGTCTTGTAGAATGGGGACATTTCCTTGAGGTTGCCGGTGCGCAAAACCACATGTGCCAGCCTCGAGGGCGACGTGATGAGGGAAGTTTCCTTGGTTCCGTTGGACATTTTGAGATGTATGGTAGTTATTCTAGAGGAATGGAGATGAAAGATGGACTGGTTGGTGTATGCAAAGCTCAGAGGTTGGTAGCCATATATATATATATATATATTCGCGAGCGTAGCAGCAGCGACTTTGAGTAAGACCCCTGGATGGGATATATCTCACGAGGTGCATGAGAATGAACCATGCCCCTATTTTTCAGTTGTAGAATCATTGCGGAGTTTAACTCTACGAATACCAAAGACTCTTTGTTCAATATCAACTTGCAATGATGAGTGCGGTGAGCCTCACTCGCCTTGTAATTCCGACCCGGAATTACACAACCGCATGGCGGAGAACTGCCAGTCCTTATAGTCAATCATATATGATATCACTATGATCCCTTTTCCTAAGAGTTTACGGCTCAATTATCTCCGTTATGTGCATTTGAAACGAAGGGAAACGACACCTCTCGGGGTGGAAGCATTACCTAAGTCCGAGATGTATGTTGAGTCTCGTCCTAACAGAAAACCACATACATGCATGTGACTAAAGAAATGAAACTTATAAGAAATAAGGACTTACGGTATTATATAGCATAAATAGAGATAATTATTTGAGAAGATGGTGAAACAGGAAGAGAAAACTGTAGATTATCTGCGCGATTCTGATGAACGCTAATAACAATGTTCAGCTCGGATCCCTATCCAGGTCACCACAGCACCACCAACCTATGCACATCTTCTAAAAGCCGAGTCATCATCTCTTGAAATGCTCAAGGATAGTACACAGTTTCAAGTTGACAAAGGAATTAAAATCTGTATAAATCATTCCGCTCGTATGGCCGCGCAATGCCCGTTGAGGCTGCCGATAATTCCGATGTTCACTCCTAGACATGCATTTGACTTTTTATATCCATTCGAGCGCATATGAATCATTCATACTCGTATCCGCAAGTGTCAGTACTAGGAAGAGACTTGATCATCCAACTTGCAAGCTCGGCTTCTCTACATATAGTCAAAGCCATCTTGGTCAATTACATATAAAAAGTTACAATCATAAAACACCGTTTATCCCAGCAAAGCAGTAATGTCACTCAACATACACACCAAAAGTCAGTGCCATCTACATTGCCAAGAATCATCATCCATTTCCATTTCCTAGCCCTAAACCCTATATAGTCATAAATACCATGCAACTTTTCCTTGTCCGAGAGTCGACTGTCCAAGTGATTGATTGTCCGAGAATCCGCTTTCCGATTGATAGATTGTCCAAGGGTCGACTGCCCAACGCAACTCAGTCCACATCTCCCTCCTCAGCTGTAGGACATGTATCCTGGGAGAATGTTACATGTAGTGTACACCTGCGTCCAAGCAGCAAAACATCCAACCGTCTGCGGTATCTCTCCGTTGAGCAAAATTTGGAAACAATGCCCGACTAGAACATCTCAGGTTCCAGATTAAACGTCTCGAGCTTCCCAAAACTTTTCGCAATCTCCTTCACCGTCTGGTATCCAAAGTGGCGCACGTTCAGCGGACGAATAGTCAACTCCTTCACGCATCTCACAGTCGGAAGCTCTGTGGTTTGACCATCGCCCACTTTGCCAAAGTCAAGCTCGACATTTTCCGCGGTGCGCAGCTCCTCGACTAGATCCATGTGCTCGCGAACGAGGCTGCATATGCTGTCGCGCAGCTCAAACGGCCGCCACTGCCGTGATAGACTGCAGTCTTCTTCCATCGTACACATATCGGGTGCTCTGCATGGATAAATGTCCTCATCGAAGCCGCAGCAGTCGAAGCGATGCCACACTTTTCTTCCAGCATGCACACTAATCTCCAAGGTGAGCCCCGGACCACTGTCGCCATCCACATCGCCCCAGGAACGGAGTATGTCCATCAGTGTCCACAGAGCATTCGTAAAGATTTGGTTGTTTCTGGCGAGCCGTTCAGATGGTTCCAGGTGGCCGCAGCAAAAGGACAAGTCCCATCTCGGAGGTTCGACACGCAGCCAAATGTGCTTGACTGATATCCTCCCGGCCCCGGGCGATTTGGCGAAAGTCATCGAGGCACGGGTAGTTTAAAACGAGCTTCTGGAAAGGCTTCTTCTCAAAGATATGCTGCCATTCTCTGGAGACCGAGGCGTAAACGGCTGTCCTTGGTTTGGGCCTTGTCGAGAGGATCGCTTCAAAGACTTGATGCTTAAGTTCGAGTGGTAAGTCTGTCCACTTTGCCATACTGGATGAACCGTGTGATGGACGATGTAAGAAAATGAATGAGATTGAGTAAGGAATGAAGAGGAAATGGGAAAAGTAGAGAAGAAATAGTCGGGCGAGGGAGGGGGAAACATGGCTGAAGGGTGCACGAAAGTAAAAGCTGAAAGTTTTTCATGATTGTGGTTCAGATGGAAGGCATATTCCAAACATTTAAACTATCGGTATTGCCACGGCAGCGGCCTTTATCTTGGGCCAAATTTGAGTTTTATTTTGGTTGATACTGGGCATGGTTATAGTTCTTCAAGTCAAGCTCACAGCAATACATTGTTGAAAAGCTTAAGCCACTCTAAAGATTCAGAATGGCTATCCAGCCTCGCAAGCTCTTGAGTTTGATAGTTCGGTAATGTTCAAAATACATGTACTCTGGCCATGTTGATATTCAAGAGTCTGTTTAGATTGGAATTATAGTATTAAATTTATTGCAAAAGAGACAGGAAATTAGGTACTGACATATGTGGGTACTTTCGAGCTGCGATCTGTATACAGAAAGTTGAAGCTGGATCGTCCATTTACAGCACCAAGGATCAAAGCACCATTATAGAAATACAGATACAGTTGCGGTTCAACATATCGATCTGCATCATCCTGTATGAGCGACAAGCAACCAACGTATGTGGAGAATTGAGAATGGCTCTAGGGTATAAGAGCCGCTTGGTGGTGCCTTGCGGAACACACACACACAAAGTACGGAGTGCATGTACATGGTACCTGCTGCCGAATTCCGTACATAGAGCACTGGATGATCCCGAGAGATCTCATTCCGAGAGATCCCTGTGCATGGGCATCGTGGAATACGAGTTTTCCAAAAGCTTGTGTGGTTGCGATTACAAAGTGTCTCAGTGGTTGGCCAAGAAGGATGCTTAAATGAACGTGGTGGGTAAGATCGAGCACGAGATGTTGATGACCTGAACCAATCAATATACAGAGGTAGTTGGGACCTATTCTGTTGCCGATTTCCGTAAAGTCAACAACTCTTCTTCCGAAAATGTACTCGTATCAACTAGGACCAATACGAAGGAGAGGCGGCTGTGTGCAGGGCTTTCTGAGAGCCTCAGAAGAGAGCAACCGGACAAGGTTGCTAAATTTAACACTCAATATCGGCTAAGAAGCGAATGGTCATTGGATGGTGGCAAGTCGCAACTGCAAATGAGTCGACTCTGGTCTTGCCTTTCTTCTTGTTTCTTCTTTTGCCCCCCGAATCTTTTTTTTTTCTTTTCCAAGTTGGGACTTGCTGGGATCCTTGACAAGCTGATAAAGGGTGCGTGGATGCTTGTGCCTGTCCTGTGCCTGGGAAAATGGGGCCGAGACGCTGCGAGCACAGATTCAGGGGATTTTGGTGTCATCCTGGCCCCTCTTGGTCACTGGACGGCGCATTCTAGCGCATGTGGATTTGCATTGCAACGCCCTTGTGTAGAGGCCGAGCAGGACGGCTAGCTTGATTCACAATGGTGAGAATGCCAGTTGGATCCTCCCAAGCTGGAGATGGAGATGCCTCGATGCCATGGCGTGGCCCGCAACGTGACGCTCTCAACACCAACACCACGGCCGACGAGATAGAGGCTGAAGTGAATGTCATCGCTCCAGCTCTAAAAAGGCGCTGCCGGCGATATGATGTTGGATGGATGCTGCATAACGCCACCAGAGATTTGCCCAGTAGCGCCGCGTGGCGTCCAAAACGGCCGGGCATGCTAATGCAGCAGCTTCATCCTTCCGTGGCATGTGGCATCAGCAGTCGAGGGTTTGGATCTGGATCGAATCAAGGTTGGGGTTAGCACAGCAGCACACGATGCATCGACGCCTCCTGTTTGAGCTGCTGCTCCTTTACGCCAAGCATCAAATGTACTGGTACTGGTACTCTGACGCTCTGCAGCACGGCGCACGGCCTTGCCGCAAGGCCTTTGCCCCTTCTTCGCGAGGCTCCCAGTAATTGCAGGACTCGCAGCACAAAAAGACGACTGACTGGCCCCTCCACTGCAATTTCAAGAGCCTGATTATGCGCTTCCAGAGACCGATGGAGCTTCCCGAACCGGCCTCTTCCAAAGACCAAGAGCCAAGTCGATGACTTGCCTCCTGCATTAGTGCGGTACTTGTAGGAGCCACCCGGGCCTTTGCCTGGAGAGTGTAACCAATTATCTCGGCCGGTGGGGATGATGCCCCTGTCGAATATCAAGCTGCTTGGATGGCGACCCCTGGCTCATCCCCTTTCTTGGGTGGATTGTTGCTTGGATGAGTGGCCCCCCCCCGCGCGACTCGGCTCTTTTTGGAGGCAAGTTCGCAGCAGAAGAGGGCCAGTAGGAGCGCCAGCAGAGCGGCGAGGCGCCCAAAGCAGCTGGAGAAGCGCCATGAATGAATCTGACTGCAGAGTGCAGAGCGTGCGGTGCAGTGCGGTGCGGTGCGGTGTGGTGCAGACTGTATGTATGTATGTACTGTATGTAGGTAGGTGAATCGGCGCGGGAGATGTCGAGGTGCATATGCTCGCACGTGTCCGCGTGCTGGTGTCGCTGCAGCCTCTCCATCTCTGCTGCTGCTGCTGCGAGAGATGTCGCGTCATGGGTTGTCTGGTGTGATTTGTTGGGTTCGGAGTTGAGAGACTTGACAGGAATGAAGTCGAGTTCCGGTGCGAGGAGGCGAGTGTCGGCCGGGAAAATTCCTACCTGTACCTAGCGATCCAATGCCCAAATCATGAAAGGTAGCGGTACCCGAGCCAGTACGGCCCTGCACGCGCTCAAGCACCAGACCCGGCGAGGACCATCGGTAACGGTACTAGCACCAGTACCAGTACCGCCAGAGGATCCCCTGACGCCCCTGTAGAAACGGCCGGTACAGGGCTGCACAGGCTCCGGCGCCCTGTAGAAGCCCGCCGAGCAGCCCCTCCCCCGTCGCCGGCACGCAGCACCTCGACGCCGCTAGACGTGTCCCCCAGCGCTGTCAATGCCCAGGCCCCGACCGCGCAAGTACCCGGTACAAGGCCCAGCCGACCTCGTCGCGAGCGCAGTGCGATACGAGTACATGTAGCGGCTCGCA